>PVLC010025093.1:0-23771 GCA_004027655.1 Graphiurus murinus
AATAAAATTCTGTGTTCTCAAACCTCAGTTTAGAAAGTTAGGTCAGCATAGTTTAATTTTAAAAAAGTATTAGGCAAATTTATTAAGGCCAGAGGAGTAAGTGTTTGCTAAACAAACATATGATTATGCCTGAACATTAAGGTTTAATACAGATTTGAAGGGGATCCAGCACATGTTTCCATAGTTGTGTGATTTTATCCCTTAAAAATGGGGAGCTAAAGTCCTGTCATAGACTGAATGTTTATGTCTCCCCAGATTCATATATTGAAACCTAATCTCCAACGTAACAGTGTTTGGAGATAGGTCTTTGGGGAGGGGGTTAAGACATGAAGGCTTAGCCCCCGTTTATGGGAAAGGAGCCCTTATAAAAGGGACCCTAGAGAACTCCTTTGCCCCTTCTATCATGGGGAACACTGTAAGAATGAACTGGAAGTGGAGTGAATCCTGAATATACTTCCTGGCCTTGCCATCTCTGTAACTCCATTTCTCACCTGAGTTAGGGAAGTTGGTCTTCACCAGAGATAGAATCTACTCATGCCTTGATGTTGATCTTTCCTTGATGTTGATCTTTCAGCCTGTAGAATCGTGAGAAATAAATTTCTGTTGTTTTATCAGCTACCTACTTTATGGTATTTTGTTAGAATACCCCAAAAGAACTAAGACAAGTGCCCTGGGCTGTCCATCTCCCCAGAGAACTTCAACAGGGCCACAATGTTTTTGAATCATTTTTCCCCCCTGCATCCCTAGTAGCTCTCCTCACCTCTCCCTGTGCCAGTGTAGTTTGTCCTTGCTTGGGACCACTTTTCAGGGAATAGGTCAACTGCGAGTCTTCCCTGTTGTCATATAAATGAAGGGAGGATGTTTTATTTTGTTTATGACAGTTCACTCCCTCCTGTTAGTAAGAAATGGAAATTAGGTTTAGGGAATCATATAACCGTGAGAGGTGAGAAATAGAGTTATAGAAATGGCAAAACCTTAAAATGAATTCAGGATTTAGTAACCATCTGAAGGACAACGACAGATGGTGGGTGTAGAGGTGTGCAAATATAATGGGAAGAGGTCAGATGAATTTCGATAGCAATTGTGGAAGAACTGCGTGATAGTTTTGAGGAATAAAGAAGAGAAGAGAAACCATATGGTGGGAGGATAATTAGGCTCAAGCATTTGCCTTGAAGAAAAGAAAAATCTTAGAAATGTATTTACAAAGATACAACCAAAGGTAAAGGAAAAGATTTCTTGGAGAAGAGAAGAGAGAACAGAGATAGTGATATATGTCTAAATTGCAGAATTTTGGAGACCTTTTTTTTTTTTGGTACTGGGGATTGAATCGGGGGCATTCTACCCCTGAACTATACCCTCAGCCTTTTTCATTTTTAAAATTCTGAAACAGGGTCCTGCTAAGTTACTGAAGGTCTGCTAAGTTGCTTAGGCCATCCTTGAATCTGCAATCCTCCTGTCTCAGCCTAAGTACTGGGATTACAGGCATGCACCACTGCACCCAGCTAGGAAAGATTTTCACGGAAAATTAAAACTAGGAAAATGAAGAGAAGAAATACATATTACATTAAACAATACAGAACTATGAATCAGGTTTTCTAATTATAGAAATGGTAGAATAGTCTGAAGATCCCAAAGACATTATTTTGACACGGCTTATTAAAATGCAAATCTCCTCTTCATGTCCCAGAAGAAAATGTCAATATTTTTTTTTAAAATATGGAGAAAAGGCTTATGCTCAGTGTGGAGGACTAAGTACATAGGAGTTTGCTGACTCAGGGATGACTCCCTTCCCTAAACTAGGCCCAAGTTCAATTAAGGTCAACAGAAGGTAGAGGGATGTTCATGCCATCAAACCACAAGTCACAGGGGTGTTCAGCTGCTCATTTTCTAGCCAAGGCAATACTTTCTCATTGGTCTGTGGCAGTCTCTCTTGGAGAAGTTTCCCTCTTCTTTTTTTGATGGATGGGAGGGGTAGAAGTGTGGAGTATCTGGATTTTAAATCCATGGAGTAACAAGAACCATCGGGATCCTGCTCAGCAATCCCTTGGAGGCCTAGGGGTGCAGCCTGAGAATGCCATGTGAGGTAGGGACAGGGCCTGGCCTCAGGAAGGGGGATAGAGATTGAGCAGTGTCTAGGACAGGAACAATGGAATTTAGAGAGAGACTGTAAAATATAGGAGGAGCCTGTGCTGATATTCAGTGAGGTGTGTTTCCTGGGTGAGGCAGGTGTAGGTTTTATCTTTTATTTTTTTTTGGTACAGACGATGGAACCCAGGGGCATTGTACCTCTGAGCTACACCCCCAGTCCCTTTTATTTTCTATCTTGAAAGAGATTCTCACTAAGTTGTTAAAGCTGGTCTTGAAATTGCTATCCTCCTTTCTCAGCCTTCCTATTACTGGGATAACAGGCATGCACCACCACGCCTGATTGTTTTTGAGGTTGGCTTTGAACCTGTGATCTTCCTGTCCTAGCCTCCCAAATACTGAGATTACAGTTGTGCACCACCACCCATGGTTCAGTTTACTTTTTATGTGTCGAATTTTAAGTGCCTATGGGAATAGTCTGTTTTTTCTTCCTTCCAATTCTGTCAAAGTTCTGATGAATGTATTTTTTTTACATAGATTAATGTACTCTTGTAGTTAAAGTTATCAGTTCTTTAACCCAGAAAGCAAGTGAAATCAACAATACATGTTAATTTAATGGATTTAATTCTCAGAAAGGCAATCTGTTTTATTCCTCCTTTCTCTGTTTACGCTGTCAGAGCCTCACAATCCAGTCTCTTCCCCACACCCCCACCGCTGCAATCTTGAGTTGGGTGCAACTTCCAAAGGGAGGGACAAGTCAAAGAAAACTGTTCAGACTTATGCCTGGAATAACTAAAAATAGTGCTGATGGTGGCAGACACTGGCCACTAGGAGGGAAGTTGATAGCAGTGGGTTTGTGAGAGATTGAGTTTTTTATGTGTTTAATGTTTATAATATTCAAGTAGAATGGTGATTTCACAGAATGTCAGACCATAAGGGACTTTTTTTTTTTTTTTTTTTTTTTTTTTGCGGTACTAGGGATTGAACTCAGGGGCATTCTACCTCCGAGCTACACCCCCAGCCCTATTTTTTATTCTTTATTTTGAAACCGGGTCTCACTAAGTTGCGGAGTGCCTCACTAGGTAGCTGACGCTGGCCGCGAACCTGGATCCTCCGGTCTCAGCCTCCCAAATGCTGGGATTACAAGCGTGCGCCACCACGCCCGGCTCCATAAGGGACTTTTAAGGCGAAAGAAAATTAACATTTGTTGAGTTTGTCATATGTACCAAGTGCTTTGCTAGAACCTCGTCATATGTGTTACCGTTATTAATCTTGATAATATGCTTGTGGATTAATCTCCTTTTCCTATAGATGGAAATAGAGATTCTCAGAGGATGAGTAAGCAGCTCAAAGTCACCCAGTTATATAGTGGTTATTTAGAGCTTGGGAGGGGAAGTACCATTGCCCTTGGTATCTATATTAATCGCCTTTTTGTTGCTATGACTACAATACCCAACATAAACAAGTTAAAGAGGAAGGCTTTGTTCTGGCCCATGGTTTCAGTTCACAATTGGCTGGTTCCATTGCTCTGGGCCTGAGATGAGGCGGAACATCATGGAGAAGGGCATGGTAGAGGAAAGCTGCTCAGTTAATAGCAGTCGGGAAGCAAAGAGAAAAAGCTAGGAAGGGCCAGGGACAAGGTTTTGAACCCAGGGGCACATCCCCAGTGACATACTTGCTTCAGCCATGCCCCATCTGCCTACAATTTCCACCAACTCCCAGTAGCCCATATAGCTGTCAATGGATTTACCCACTAATGAGGTCAGAGCCTCACAATCCAGTCTCTTCCCCACACCCCCACCGCTGCACACTGCTGCACTGGGGACCAAGCCGTCAGCTTCATGGGGGAAACTTAATATGCAGGCCATAACATCCATACCATGGTTATGAAAATTGGCTTTCAGGGGGCAAATAACTTTTCTTTTTTTATATATAAAGCACTGATATACATACAAGTATAGAAGGAGACATACAGTATACCTAAGGTCTTAGAATTTCATAGGGAGGAACAACGAGGGGAAACATCTCCAGAAGACTCTTTAAAGGGATGGTTAAAAACTGAGGGTTGAGAAAAAGTGATTTCTATCCCATTTCACTTAGTGAAGTTTTTACTTTTTGCAGAACCTTTATTTTGTTTGTTTCACATGAAACCTCATGTTAAACAATAATTCTAAACAGATAGAAGCAATAGAGGGCCTGGAATCGTATTACGTTCTATGACTTTTTCCTCACTGTCTGAGGTGGCTTGTGAGGCACTGGGTGTGAAGGCTTCGAACTCCAAGCAACTTAGTCTGAATGTTTGAGGAACACAATTTAATATCCTCATTTTTCAGGTGAGTAAGCTGAGGCAAGTTTGAAATGTGTAAGTATAACTCCCCTCATTGTTCTATTATTTGGAAGTCACTTACCAAGAATGAACTGAATCAAGTTTTCTACCTTAAAGCATACTACATAGCAAGGCATGTTATAGAACACTAGAAGACAGGAAGAGAAAAGCCCCAGCAGAGGTGGAGGAAAGACTGTTTAGAAAGATGGTGAAAACAATAACTGAGAAGAGATTCTCAAGAAGGATAATGTAATCAACAGCAGAAATACAGAGAGATTAAGGACTGGCAATGAGGATCTGACAGTATAAAATTGTCTGGTGACTTGTGACCACAGTGTCCAGACAGTTTTTGGGCTTTGCTTAATTTCACAGGAAATTGCAAATATCTCATGCATCTCAGCAAAAAGGTAAAAGATGCTAACTTGCATTACCTTTTCATGACCTGAATTTAAACACCAATATGTTAATCATAGTAAATGGGGAAAATAACTTTTAGTATATTGCAATAAGATGGGCTCAGCTAACAAACAGAAAACAAAGTAAATAATGAACATATATGGATGCCTTAATGAGACTTTAATAAAGATGGGTTTCATGTACATTTGTTCTTATAAGATGTGCAGCACACAGCAATTTGCCAGAGGAAAAAAAAAGAAAAACATATATGCTAATGAGATAGAGACATAGATGAAAGAAGATAACTTAAAAAGTTCTGTTGGGCGCCATTGAATTGTTATAGCTTATTTTACACTTACTTTTAGCTTTGAGTGACACAGTTACATTTGTTATTGTCAGACAAATTATTTTCCAAGTGACTCAACAAATTATATTTAGGCTTTAGTAATTGTCTTTTAATATGAAGGAATTAGACCATAATCTTACAACCGTCTCAATAATTACTTAATTTATTTTTTCTATTTATTTCAAATATTGAGAGTGCGATCTGGTAGTGACATCTAACATTTTCAACTGAACCTTAGTTAAGTGTCTCACACTAATAGGAATATTTCTGTTCCCTTTTAAATGGCTCTATCATCTACAAACATGGGCAGATTAATTTTCTAATCAGAACATTCTGGGAAACTATTAAGCATGACATTAAACTGTGTTATACTAATTACATTCCCCATGAAGAATTTCTATCTGAACTTACAGCATAAGACCCTGGAGAAAACTTATCAGAGCACAAATTGCTTAGCTGTATTTTAAGTAGAATCACATATCTACATAATAGTTTTGCTTTCCATATGCAACTCAAATCAACTGTGTTCTCCATGGTGATTCATTATAGTGGCATGATCTTCTTGACCTTGTTAGAAGTTTTTTTTTTTTTTTTTTCATTAAAGGTGTTAAATCCCATGTGGGTATATAATATGGAAAAGGCAAATACTTAGCTCCATTGTGAAAATTAATAATTGCTTCTTCTTAGAATACTACTCATATTGAAGAAAGGAAAAGAAACAACCAAACAAAATTAATTGTGATACACTAAAAGAAAACAAAAAACCTCATTTATCAGAGGTCAGAAAAATATTTTCCCTAGGGGGCTCAATAGCCAATATTGTAGGCTTTGCAAGCCTTGATATCTGTTAAAACCATTTAACTCTACTGTTGTAGAGCAAAAGCATCTATAGAAATATGTAAAAGAATGGGTATAACTGTATTCTAATAACATTTTATTCCCCTCAAAATAGTGGCAGATCAAAACTACTTCACACCCACTAAGATGGCTAGATTAAAAATGTCATGGAAAAAATTTGTTGATGAGGATGCAGCAAAATTGCAACCTGCATGCACTGCTAGTAGGAATGCAAAATGGGGCAGCCACTTTGGAAAAGTGTGGCAGTTCTTCAACCATAAGGTCATGCATGTATGACCCAGGAATTACTCTTCCCTGTATTGAGAAAGATTCTCTCCTTTGATCTAACCTTGGGCAGACTATTCTAGATCTGTTCTAACTAGGCTAGACCTTTTTTTTGGGCGGTACTGGGGATAGAACTCAGGGGCATTCTACCTCCGAGCTATACCCCCTGCCCTATTTTTTATTCTTTATTTTGAAACTGGGTTTCACTAAGTTGCGGAGTGCCTCAGTAGGTAGCTGAGGCTGGCCACGAACCCAGATCCTCCAGTCTCAGCCTCCCAAATGCTGGGATTACAAGCGTGTGCCACCACGCCCGGTTTAGGCTAGACCTTTGACTTCCCTCTCCATCTTTATAGAATCCAGAGCAATAATCCTGCTAATCCTGCTATATCAGCTTGTCCCCTGCCTTTGGTATCTGACTGTACTTACTATCTTATTACCCTGGCCTGCCTTCAGCAATACTCCCCTTTGTACCTGATATTTCCTCTTAGTAACTTCCCATCCACTGATTCTCATTCTACTCTTTGGCTATAAATCCTCAATTGTCCTTATTGCAGTCAGAATTGAACCCAATCATTGCCCTTCTCTGAAAGACCTCAATATAGTGGTCCCTATATCTGCCTAAAAGAAATGAATATAGTTGTCTCTCAGTATCCTTGGGTGATTGGTTTCAGAACCCCTATCCCTACCACACAGATATTAAAACCTGCAGATGCTCAAGTGTTCAAGTTCCTTATATAAAATGGTATAGTATTTGCATATAACCTATGATCATCCTCTTATATACTTTAAGTTAAATCTTGATTACTTATAATATCTAATACATTGTAAATGCTATGTTAGTACTTGTTATACTGTAACATTTGTAGAATGACAACAAAAAGGCTGTATATGTTCAGTAGATATGCAATTTTTTCTTTGTTGTTGGTTGAATGAAAAGATGTAGAACTCTCAGATATAGACTGTGTTTAATGTTCACACAAAAACTTGTACATGAACATTTGTAGTGGTGATTTGGGGTGTCTCCACTTACTGGGTTCCTGTCCAGTGTATTTCAATGAATGAAATACAAGAACTAATGAAGGGTATATAAATATGAAAGTTTATTTTAAGTCAAGGAAAGATAGAAAACAAAAACAGCTCCCCCCACACAAGAGGGGAAAAGTCCCTAAAAGAGAGTAACAGTTGAAGTTCTTGGGAGGTGAGCTTTTTAAACTTTATTGAGGTTCCCTATCTATTCTTTTATGATTGGTCAGAATTGAGTCTTGGGGGACCAATGTCCTTTGCCCAATTTCAATACTTAATTTGAATTGTTATCTTGTGGGCTGGTGGGTTCTAATCTCCTGGGACCACTTGCCAACTTACCCTGCCCCCTCTCCCATTGTTGTTTACACAGGTTGTCCTGTGTAATTTTTTAAATTGACAGTCTTTTTTATTTTTAAAATTTAATTTAATTTACATAGTCTTTGCCTGGTCAATGTTACCTTTATGTCTTATTAATCTTCCTTGTTTTTATCCTTTATACAGATGGTCTCTGTATAAAGGTCTTCTGCCCGGACTCAGAAACATTATTAATAATGGTCAAAAGATAGAAATGCCTCAAATGTCCACCAACTGATGAATGGATAAGCAAAATGGATGTGATAGATCCATACAATGGGATATCACTTGGCCCTTCAAGATATTTGGCAAGGCCTGGAGAAAATTTTGATTGTGACAACTGTGTGTATGTTATTGGCATCTGGTGGATCAGGCTTGGAATTCTGCTGAGCAGCCTATAATGCATAGGACAAGCTCCCATAACAAAGCATTATTCAGTCCCATGTATCAATGGTACCAAGGTTGAGAAACCTGGTGTAGACATGTACATAAAGTGAATATGTCAGCGATCAATTTGTGCATATAATTTGCTTCTTTCCCATGTAACCTTATATTGTATAACAGCTACAATTTTAGCATAGACAGTCAAACATGTGGAGAGTGTGGAAAGCATCATACCCCAAATCTAACAGGATAAGTCACATTGTTATGTCTTGACAGTGAGAACCTGAATCAAAGTGCAAAGTCAGTACTATTGGCCGGATACTTATTCTAATATCCTATCACTAATTACAAAATGCTATAGAATTTGTATACAGTGAGGTATATACCTCCCCTGTAGTGAGATGGTAAAATAATGTGGAAATTGGTGAAGTCAAATCAATCAAGCTATGAATTAGACTTGTAGTAAAATACTTTGTTTTTATCCACTATTTGGAAAGTACGTATAGCGAAAAACTGAATTTTCAGTTTAACCTGAAAGTGGAAGGGAAATGAAGTGACTTTCCTTGTTTATTGGCTTTCTGTCTTTGCACGTGTGTGTGTGTGTGTGTGTGTGTGTGTGTGTGTGTGTGTGTGTGTGTGTTGGTACTGGAGATTTAACCTAGAGGTGTTCTGCTTCTGAGCTACTCCCTCAGCCCTATTTTATTTTTTATTTTGAAATAGGGTCTCACTAAGTTGCTGAGGCTGTTTTCTAACTTGCAATTCTCCTGTCTTAGATTCCCAAGTACTTGGATTACAGGGGTGCACTATCATATCAAGTTTCTTTGCACTATTTTAAGAGTGGGAATAGAAAAGGATATGAGAAGAGAATAAAAGAAAACAGAAAGGCAAGAGGAAGGGGGAGAGAGTATATTTAGTTACTCAGAATTAAAAACAAAACTAGATGTAAGGTTATTCTAAAAAGAAATAATTTCATATCTCTATACATGGATTTAAGAGTTCACTGTGAAGTCAATACTAATAAACCAAAAATTTGTGAGGAATAGGAAGAATTAAAGGAGATAGCTATGACATTGCTATTTTTTTCTGTTAATCTGTGCATTTTGTTAAAAATTTAATAAGAAATTTCCTGAAAAACAGAAAATAATAAAACACATCAATTAACCGACTTCTGAAATTAAATATGTTGACATTTTGCTATATTTACTTAAGACCTTTCCCTTTTATTAAATAAAACATTTATGATATTTTCAGCTTTCATTCTTTCCCCCTTCTTTACACTGTGCAAGTAGGTGAAATTGTTGTATGTATGTCCCCTGTGTTTTTGCATTGTCATTACATGTAAGCACGTATGCATGTGAATTACATATATACACATGGATATATACTATACATATGTAATTTTATCATGTTATTTATATATATTTTGCAACTTTTTCTCTTTGTTTTTGAGATTTATCTGAGTTATTTATCCACTAGTTATTTAAATGTGGTATAGAATTCCATTATATAATAAACCTCCATGTATTTTATTCTTGCCCTAACTACAGGTCAGTTAAATCATTTACTTATTTTAGCTGTTATAAATTATTCAGGAAATATCGTTTTAAGTGTGTCTTGGGCTTCTTCAGGGAGTCAGCTAGACATAGAATTGCTGGTCATAGGTTCAGGTACCTTCCCCATACTAATATTACCAAGTTATCATTCAATGTGGCTGTACCAGTCTTGCACTTCTACCAGCTATGTAGGAATTCCCACATACCCCACACCTTGGCCAAACCTTGATAACATAGGACTTTGTAATATTTGCCAATTTAATGAGGGTAAAATGGTAGCTCATTTAAAAAAGATTATTAGGGATGATCAGTTCCTTTTCTCACTTGATGTAGAGGCGAAACAGAAATGATAATGAAGAATATTCCTGAATTCCAAGCTTATCCAGGGCTGCCTTTTGTCTCTTTCAACTCTCTCAGCCTTGCATTCTAAGCCTAACACAAGGTAGCACTTCCATAATTGTTCATTCGATGGTATGTATCATCTTTTTCTTGTTGAGTGATCAAAATGAAGGGTACTACACATTGCTGTGAACTTTAAATAATAAACATGTCTGAAATATAATTTAAAAGTGCACAGTTTAGCCAGGCGTGGTGAGGCATACATATAATCCTAGTACTTGGGAGGCTGAGATAGGAGGATCACAGGTTCAAGGCTTCAAGGTCAGCGCCAGCAACTTAGTAAGACTCTCAGCAATATAACCGTACCCTATTTCAAAATAAAAAAATAAAGGCTGGAGATGTAGATACCAAATACACCTGGGTTCATTTCACAGTGCCAAAAAGCAAAACAAAACAAAACAAAACAAAATGCATAACTAATATAAAAAGATACTATTTGTACTGATGCATTGCAGTTGTGATGAATTTTAATGACCAAAAATCTAGAGTGCTTTATGTAAATTTAAATCAATGATTACCTTCCAATTATTTTATTTAGTACCTTTTATGTGCCAAGGATATCAGAAAGAAAAGAATAGCTCTTGACATCAGGGAACTAGTTTGACACTTACAGCTAGGCTCCATGTTTTTAAAAACTGGCCTGACACTCAAAGCTAGGTCATGCTGTTCTCCTGACGGACAGCATCTTACGGAACACCAAAATCAGACAAGGTCGCTCTGTGGTCATGATGAAATGAGACAAAACAAGACCACTTCCTAACAGAAAGGTCAATGTGCACATAATGTAATATTGATGTTAAATAAATTCATGGGAGGTAATTATGGGTTAAGCTTAGTTTTTGACTAAGCTTTTATTATAGGCTCCAGCTGACCAGACCAAATGAGAGCAGAGTCAACTCGTGCTTATTGCTATATGTTCAAGCCAAACTATGAAATAGGCTAGTTTCCAAACAAAACAAAACAAAACAAAACAAAACAAAACACCTTTGAGATTCATAGCAACTAATCAGAAGGGGCCTAGTTTACTTGAGTTGGCATCCTAAGATAGTTCCATCTTTTTTAACCATGTAAGGAAAATAACTTTGAAGTGACCAGTCTGCTTTTTGTTCTTCATTTCTACTTTTTTTTTTAAAACCCTTTTATGCCTTTAAAGCCTAACTCCTCTGTTCAGTCCATCTAAACAGTCATTTTAGTTTAAAGAATGATGTATTGTCCTATTCTAGAATCACAAGTATAAGCCAATTGGATCTTTACATTTGTTGTAATTTTGTCTTTTGATACCAAATATCACCTTGAAGTAGGGTAGAAGAAATAAGAAGATAGGTAAAAAGAATACAAAAGAAAGGACAAGGAAATATAATTTGAATCTGAAGTTCTGCATGCCTTTCCAGTCCTGTCAATTCCCAATTCCTTCTTTTCCCAGTCACTTCCTAAGTTTTTGGGAAAACTGTATGTCTTAGTTACCATAAATTCACTCAGATATAAAAATCAACTTGCACATTGTTAGTTGGCCCACATGATAGCCAGATTAAACAAAGAGAAATATGCTTTTTAAAAATCTATAATTTAGGGAACTTTCCAATGTTAGTTAATTGAGATTTAGCCTAAGGATGCTAAGAATAGCTAGGCACCATAAACCATCTTGTGGTGATCAGATTGATTCACCCCCTCCCCCATCTCAACCTTCACCATGTTTCCTTTAAAATAAGACCTAAGAAACCCCAAATCCTCTCACACTCTTGAGATGGCCTCCTTCTCCCTTAAAGTGTATTTTTGCTTTACCACAAAAGACATCTCACTCTGTATTGTCCCTTGAATATATCTTCTCTTTCCTTAAATAAATCTGTGTTACTAACTATGCATCTTTAAATTCATTTCTATGATGTTTATCAGAAACTCCACCTGTCATAAGTTTGGGTCCCTCTCTTTGGGAAGTCCTTAGACCTTCACCAGTGACAGAATGACTACTTTGTTGAGAATTACAGCTCTAGCTTTGCTCTTTAGCTTGCCATGGCCCTAGATAAGATTTAAGCTCCCAGTCACCAAACTGTCCCCACTTCCTGACAGCACCTAATCCAGAGCAATCCTCCCCACCTTGTTCTGTGGAGTCTTGCCCAAATCACCAAGCCAAAGCCTTTACCTTGTAAGTGCTTTCTAACACCCTCTTACGGTTCCTTATAGTGTAGATCCTCACTCTTATAAACTCAACCTGTTCCAATTATAGGTATGTCTCCTGATGGTCTTTGGCTGAAGGACATTAACAGTTCAAAGAGCTGTTTGGTTTAAGATGGAAAGTATCAGTATTTGGTAGGTATTACTATAACTGCCTTTTGCAGATGGAGAAACAAAGAAAGTTGAACATCATCTCCAACATCACAAAGCTAGTAAATGGCAGGAATAAAACTTGTATTTTGGTCTGTCATCAATGTAAGAGGAGCTACTAGTTCTTCTGACTTTGCTAATAGCTTGGAAGTTTCCCTTCAGATTGGGTGTTATTTGAGTCCAGAGACTGGTACAGAGTCAGGCATAGTAAAACAAAACAAGACAAAACAAAACAGAAAACCATTAAAACAAAACAAACCAAACAACAATAAAAAGCCCACCTGAAACCAAAAAAGCTGTAGAGTGAAGATTTACTTGGAACCAAGGCTCATTTCTCTGAACCTCTATGCTTATCTCCCTCGAGTATCTGGAGCTGTTTTTTGTAACGAAATCAATACTGCATGTTTACCAGTCTTGGCCCA
The DNA here is from genome assembly GCA_004027655.1 of Graphiurus murinus. NCBI lineage: Eukaryota > Metazoa > Chordata > Mammalia > Rodentia > Gliridae > Graphiurus > Graphiurus murinus. The sequence continues at coordinate 12,733 of PVLC010025093.1, forward strand.
CACCACCTCTATATAGTCAGAAGATCGATATTCTAAGGAAATAGTTCAAAGGAAAAGATGACTTTTAAACGGGGGAAAAAAGTAACTGATGTATAAGAAAACTGCACTAGCCTCATAGCTTGACCTTCGCTATCCACAACAAATTTTTCTGCATGGTTCCAGTTCAAGGATCTTTATTATAGGCCTGCAAAGTTTCTTCAGCTCCATGCTCTTGACCCCTCCTGGCCTCTCACCTACTTGGGATGCCTTTTATGTGACAGCCCCCGTCAGTCTCTGCCTAGTGAAAATCTATGTGTTCTTCCTTTTGCCTTCTCAGATTTAATTTCTCCTTTTTTCTTTTCTTTTCTTTCTTTATTTTTTTGGTCCTCAATGAACTTGTGGAACAACTGCTATAAGACTAACATTACTTTGTTATTTGTGTAAAGGTTTGAGAATCGCTTTAGACTGTGAGCACCATAAATGCGTGGCCTAGGGGAACACAGCACTTAGGCCTAGTGCAGGTGCTCAGTAAACATGTCCAGGAAACATCCTTTCTGAGCGTCGTGGACGCTGCAGTTCTCTTCCGCTTAGCATCCCTTTGAGCATAGATCCTAGATCTTCTTTTCCAGCTACCACTGCACCGAGGCTTCCCCCGGGGTGCAGAAGGGTTAGCAGATGATGCTACCTACATTCCAGCGCAGCCCTAATTGCACAGAGCCGGCCACGCCCGCATTCCAGCTTTGTAGAGACCCGGTCCTCCAAATTCCAAATCAATTCAGATTGATTTGCAAGAGATTTTCTGATTGATTGGTTCTCCGTGCTTCTGCAAATCTTCCTCATCTTTAGTCCTAAAGGTTTCCGCAGAAACCGCCAGAAGGGTTGGCGTAATAGACAGGCGGCACAGCCAATCATGTTTTGCTATTCCAGGAAGGGGCGGGACCCTGTGTGTAATTGAAGAGGCAGCGCGGGATTGGCTAGTCCGAGGCGGACCCGCGGTGGCGGGAGATTTCGGAAGTGCTGCCCCGGGCCTGGGCAGCAGCAGTTGGATTGGGCTGGGCTAACAGCAAGGGCAGCGATCCCCTAAGGCGAACCCGCCGGTAACCCTGAGCCCAGCGATCTTGCCTTGCTGAGCGATTGTCTTCCCTCCGCCTCTCCGAGCTGGACCTGGGGAAGATGGAGCGGCACCGGCCGCGGCAGCACCACCCGGCCCATGGCTCGGCAGCCGGGGCCCCCTATTCCTCCTCCGCCTCACTCCGCAGCTGTGGAGAAAGCAAGATGCAGCGCCGGAAGGGCTCCCGGCACGCTCCGCTGCTCAGCGCTTCCGAGGAGCCTGGGGAGAAACGCCCCAAGTTTGTAAGTGTCGCCAGCAGCTGGGATGGGGCAGCTCCCGCCCTCCAAGGGGCCTTGGCCAGGGTCCCGGGATGCTTCCAGCCAATTAACTCAGACTTGGCTGATAGCCAAGGGTGGGCACACACTGGGACTCGGGGACTAAATTTTATTCTAGATATTGAGAGCTGCCAGTCTTCATAGATCTACAGGGACAGGGTCCAATTCTATCTAGATCTTGTGACAAACGTACGGTGTGGTGCTGGCACACATCTCTTATGGCCGATGTGCAAAGCTGTTCAAATGTGTGCGCACTGACGTCATTTAGGTGAGCAATGCAATTTTTTCTTAAATTGAATTTCTCCCCTCCCCCTTAGTGTAAAGTGAACTTTGAGGTGATAATGTTTTTTTTCAATTTCATATTCAAATCCGGTAGGAGTTTTTTAAGGTAGACACTTTTTTTTTCTTCAGGTTGTAACAGCTCAGTTTTAAAACTTGGCGGGCCATGTGGTCACTGCTTAGGAATGTTTTGTTTAGTTTGGAAAGAAATCCAAGTATTTGAAACTCGCTATTCTGGTTTGCTTTGCTTTTTCACTTAACACTCAAGGGACGTGTCATAATTAACAAAATTTTCAAAAAAAATGGAAATTTAACACATCTTTTAGTGATAGTACAGCACTTGCCTTCTATGGACAAGTAAAACTTGAAGGATTTATGCCATGATTCACAAATTTAAAAAATAATGGTTTGTGAACCAACTGTAAAATATAGCATTTAGTTAAAAATAATAGTTATATAACTGGACATGGTGGTCAACACCTGTAATCTCTGTACTTGGCAGGCTGAGACAGGAGGATCATAGGTTCCAGACCAACCTCTGTATCTTAGTAAGATCCTATTTAAAAATAAAAAATAAAATGGGGCTCAGGTGTAGCTCAGAGGTAGAATGTCTTTGGGTTCAATCCCCAGTACCTATCCCCACAGCCCCATACAAACATAGTAATTGAGCCTGCTGGGTGGTAATCCCAGCTACTGGGAGGAAGAGATGGGAGTCTGAGGTAGGAAGATCCCAGGCTTGAGGCTAGCCTGAGCAACTTTGAGACCCTATCTCAAAAAAAAAAAAGACTGGGATGTAGCTCCTGCCTAGTAATTAGACCCTGGTTTAATCTTCATTACTGCAAAAAACAAAACAAACAACACACAAACATCAAAAAAATTAAGTTGCTGAGGGCCTTGCTAAATTGCTGAGTCTGGCTGTGAACCTGTGATCTTCCTGTCTCAGACTCCCATATACTGTGCACCATCATGCCTGGCTCTGGTTTGTTTTTTATTGTAGACAGGGTTTCACTAAGTTGCCAGGTTGGCCTTGAATTTGTTGTGATCCTCCTGTCTCAGTCTTCCAAGTACTGGGATTATAGGTGTGGGCCACCTCACTGGACCTGATTGCTCTAATCTTGATAGAATTAAAGAATAGAAGAGTTAACTTGGAAATGAAAGATTCTGTCCATTATGAGAAGAATCCACTAAGAAAACAACTTTTTATAATCTACTTTTTGGGTTAATATTCTATTTTGTCTTGACTCTCTTTATGGGAGGTATTATTTTCCATCACTTTTTCTTAGCAAGAACGTTGAGCAAACAGGTCCTAAATCTATGTTTAGTTTCATTGAAGGCTATATCAGGTGATTTTGGTTTGAGTATCTGTGCTGTTTAATTTCTTAAGTATACCATGTTGACCTCAGAATACCATTTGTTAAGAGGGTTATTGCAAAGATGAAGTGACATCTAAATGACAGTACATTTTAGCTCTAAAACTGATAAGCATCTAAAATACTGTGTTTGTGGGAGAGGTTTAATTTGAATCATGACTTCATAATTTAGAAATAAGTGGAGCGTAGTGATGCACGCTTGTAATCCTTGTACTTGGGAGGCTGAGATGGGAAGATCTCAGGTTTATGGCCAGCCTCAGTTACTTAGTGAGGCCATCTGCAACTTAGTGAGAACCTATTTCAAAATAAAGAACAAGAAATAGGGCTGGGGGTGTAGCTTGGAGGTAGAATGCCCCTGGATTCAATCCCCAATCTCTCTCTTTCTCTCTCTCTCTCTCTCTCTCTCTCTCTCTCTCTCTCTCTCTCTCTCTCTCATCCACACACACATACACACACACACACACAACATAAAAAAATTAGAAATTTTGGACCCTTAGAAATCTCTGAAATTAATTTAGATTCATGCTTACATGGTAATTTCTTTAGGTATGTCTTCCAGTTTACTAATTCTATCATCAGCTAATCTGCTGTTTAACTTGTTCAAATATTTATTTTAGCATCTTGATAAATTCTCTTTGCTTTTTTAAATCTACCTTGGTCATCTTGATAGTCTCTTGTTTCTTATTTATTTGTTTATACATTTGCTACTTGGCTGTTACTATTCTTTATTTAACAATTTTTGAACTGTCTACATTGACTTGGCCTCACGCTGTCTCATTCTCTCCTCTTTTTTGTTGATCCTTGTAAGCTCATTGCTTTGTTTTAACCTGTAGGGTTCCAAGAAGCGACAACTAGGGAATGTGTTTCTTTTCTTTTTTTGTGGTGCTAGGAATTGAACTCAGGGCCTCAAGCATGTGAGGCCAGCATCCTTCCAGTGAGCCATACACCACTAAGTCCATGGGAATGTTTTTTTTTTTGGTACTGGGGATTGAACCCAGGGGTATTCTACCTCTGAGCTTCATCCTCAGCCCTATTTTGAAACAGAGTCTCACTAAGTTGCAGAGGGCCTCACTAAGTAGCTGAGGCCGGTCGCAAACCCAGATCCTCCTGTCTCAGCCTCCCAAGTACAGAGATTACAAGCATGTACCACCACGCCCGGCTTCTTGGGAATGCTTTTCTATGGGGATATTTTGAATCACTTTCCACCAGGAACGCGCACATGCTGCCTGTTTAGGACCAACTCTCTGAAGAGTGGTTGAAGGTCCAGCTCTGCTTTATTTTAGTTTCTAGTCTAAGACTTAGTATCTGAATCCTAAGGTTGCCTTTTGAGTAGCTCTCCTCATTCTGCTTGCGTGTGTGTGTGTGTGTGTGTGTGTGTGTGTGTGTGTGTGTTACTGGGGATTGAACCCAGGGGCATTCCACCTTTACCCTCCAGCCCTTTTTAGTCTTTGTTTTGAAATGGGGTCTCACCTGGTTGTAGTCTCAGATAAGTTGCTGAGGCTGGTCTGGATCCTGAGATCCTTCTGTCTCAGCCTTCTAAGTACTGAGATTATAGATATGCATCCCCTCACTCGGCTTGCCTGCTTTTTTATTTGAGCGAAGAAGACAAAAATGATTTGCAAGTTGGACAGCTCCCAGTACCAGATACTGTTCTCACCCAACATTGTGATCAGACACCATTTATAGGAAAACAGAAGCAAGGCAGAGACAACAACTGAATTGACTATAGCCTAGTCAATTGACTGGCCAGTTGGTTATGGCTTAACTAGTTACTTGTTTATAGTTGGGTCTTCTGCAACCAGCCATACTCAGTTACTGTGATTAAACTCTATATTGGTTTGGACAAGTGTTCAGTCCAATCCAGGACTTCCCACCAATTGTATATGGCCTCGTTTGCCATATGAAGAGACTGAGATACAGGGAGATCAAACTGCCTAAGGCCACACACTTTTAATCCTTAATCACTACCCTATATTATTCTCCAATGACTGTTGGAAATTTTAATCTTTAGTTTCTTTTCTAATCCAAGAACTATTTGCATGTGTGTGTGTGTGTGTGTGTGTGTGTGTGTGTGTGTGTGTGTGTGTGTTGTGTTACTGGGGATTGAACGCAGGGGCATTTTATCTCCAAGGTACATCCCCAGCCCAATTATAAGCATGTGCCACCGTGCCCAGCTATCCAAGAACTATTAACAATAATTTGCTATGCTTTTTTTTTTTTTTTGGTACTAGGGATCGGACCCATGGGTGCTCTACCTCTGAGCTAGACCCCAAGCTCTATTTTATTTTGAAACAGTTTTGCTAAATTGTTGACGGTCTCCCTAAATTGCTGAGGTGGCCTCCAACCTGCTATCCTCCTGTCTCAGCTCTAAAGTACTGGAATTACAGGCATGTGCTACCACATCTCGTGTAATGCTTTTAATGTATGTAGAATTAGTAATTTCCTGGTTATAGGCAGGTTGTGAGATAAAGAGGTTTAAGGTTGGAAAGCTTCTGTTTACTGAGTTGGAATTTGAAGCTGAAATCAGTAGGTTTGATGAGATTAGTGTAGGCTTTTGCTTGAGTGTATTTTAAGCCAGGTGCAGTAGGCCGAATAGTGACTTTCCAAAAGATAACCATTTCTTAGTCCTTGGAACAAGTAGATGTTACCATTTCTGACAAAAATGGACTCTGCAGATATGGATAAATTAAGGGTTTTAAAATTCACAGGTAATTGTGGATTACCAGGGTGGGTCCTAAATCAGACATGTGTATCCTTATGCAGCTACAGAGGCAGAGACTGGTGACACAGTGCCAAAAGCTGGGAGAGTCAGCAGTGGTTTCCCCAACAGCCTCCCCAGGAAGGGCAGCCCACCCAAACCTTGATTTTGGTCCAAAGACTGATTTGGGACATCTGGCCTCCTGAACTGAGAGGATGAATTTCTGGTGTCTTGTGGTAATTTGTTACAGTGGCCATAGGAAATGAAGCAGGATTGATAACTAGGAGGATGGTCATGTTGAAAGGTCTTAGGAAAATAGCAGATTCACTTAAATCTGTCCCTTGTCGTATCACTTGGATGTTTTGGAAGGTTGATAATTTGGGAAGTTACAAGATAACCATATTATAACCCCCAAAATTAAAACAAAACAAAACAAAACTGCGATAATAGCCCAATCCTTGATTTAGCTTTTGTCTGCTGTATCATTTTCATAGTTGCTAGAGAGATGAGAAAAGATGGAGCTGATTTCTGTATGCTCTTTCTTTTTTTAAACTTATTCCTTTATTGAATCCTCACATTAACTGGTGCTTTCAATTGTCCCAGAGTTAAACAAATTGTCAAGAATTGAGATAGTGTTACTAGTTGAAGGTGTTAGGCACCTGAATTTTATTCATGTCAAAATTCTACTTAACATCAGACATAGCAACCTTCGAATAAAGGTAAAATCATTGTGTTCAGGCCACTCTGCTAAGAAATTGCCTAAATTTCCCTAGATGTTATTTCCTTTGTATTCTTCCTAATAAGACAGAAGAAAATCCAGGTTTTTTTTTTTATTGTTGTTTTAATGTATGATTTATCAAAGGAATATATGTCAAGTGGCTTTTTGGGGGAGTACATTTATCTGCTGAAAGTAGATGATGCATGGTATTTAATACTTCTGGAGTACTTTGGATCTTTTCTTTGAGGGTAAAAAGGAATGGAGGTAGGGATGATTGTCTCAGATTTAGAGCAAGGCTTAATTGCTTTTTTCAAAGACTCATGTCTTTAATTATGAAGCAAGCAAACTGACATCCATTTATTATACTGTGAAACCTTGCATCTCATCTAGTCTATCTTGTAGCAATTGCTTCTGAACAGATGTTACCTGAAACACCTTTGTGCAGTTGGTGGAATGCTAAAATTTGTCATGCTTTTATTATTGTTGTCTCGAATTAACTCTACTTTATGGCATAACTTTATTGCTATGTCCTAGAATCTTTATATATTTATTGCCTTATAAATTGGATTTAAAATTGGCTTTTTATATAGAATGTAAATTAACATGTATATAACTTGTTTATGCTTGCAGAATAATATAAGAAAAAATTGCTACGTATTACACTAATGTAATTGTCTTTAACACAGCACATAGTATCCTTTAAACCAGGAAACAAGTAAATGCTAAAGAATATGCTTACTATCACACTTTTGCTTGTTTATTCCAGAAACTAATTTGACTTTTAGATCTATAAAATATAGATTAAGCATAACCTTTTACTTCATGGGATATTAAGGATCAAAGCATGGGCTTTCTTTGAACAGGATCTACAAAGGTAACTGTTCACTCAAAACCAGCAGGATGGCATTGAAATATCTTCCCATTGGGAGTAATTTTCCTCAAATATAAAATCTAATGGTCATTATTAACTTTATATATATATATGTATATATATATATATTTTTATTGTACTGGGGATTGAACTCAGGGGCATACTATCTTTGAGACTTCGAGCTACACCCCCAGCCCTTTTTATTTTTTTCTTTTGGAATAGGGTCTTGCTAGGTCGCTGAGAGTCCTGCTAAGTTACTGAGGCTGGCTGCCAACCTGTGATCCTCCTATCTCAGCCTCCCAAGTGCTGGGATTATAGGCATGGGCCACCATGCCCAGTTTAAGAGAGGATTTAAGAGTTTAAATAAATTTTGAGCTGGGTATGGTGGCACATGCCTGTAATTCCAGTACTTAAGAAGCTGAGAGTGGAGGATCACAGGTTCATGTCCGGTCCCAGCAACTCCAGACCCTGTTTCAAAATAAAAAATAAAAAAAAAGGCTGGAGGTGCAGCTCAGAGGTGGAATGCCCCTGGGTTCAATCCCCAGTAGCACCCCACCAAAAAAAAAATCTGAAATATTCAAGTTACTAGCTTCTTAGTTAAAATTATTTGGAAATACTTGCCATAGATTTTATTCTTCACAAGACCCACTACCCTCCTGTCTTCTGGTTATGTGTAGAAGAGGCACTGTCAATAACATTTATGAGCAAGGACTATGCTACTCTCAGGCCTTGAATCTCAACTATATTACCTAGTATCTGTGTGAACTTGGCCGGTTACTTAACCTCTCTCTCTGTTTCTCTTTTCTCATGTATAAAATCTGCTTATTGTGCAGATGTAAGTTAATATGTCAATGGCTTAGGATAGTATCTGGCTTATTGTCAACTCTATAAACATTTGCCATTTATAGGATTGCTGTTTTTGTTGCCATTTTTTCTTTTTTGGTGATGGTAGTGGAGGATTGAACTCAAGGGCATTGTACCTCCAAGCTACACCCTGAATCCTTTTTGTTTTTTATTTTTAAACAGGTTCTCACTAGGTTGCTGAGAGTCTCGCTAAGTGGCTGAAGTTAGTCTCAAATCTGTGATCCTCCTGTCTCAGCCTCCTGAGTCCTAGTATTACAGATGTGTGCCACCATACAATTTTTGTCCATTTTTTTAAGACATTGGGCATATATTGTATATATGAATAACTTTCTTGTACTGGAAAATTCTCATTGATCCAGACTTTTTTCTCATGGTGTAGTGGAAGCAGAACCATTCTATTCTCAGTTCTTATTCTGGGATGCCAGAGGACACTTGACTTGAGTTCTGGTCTGATGATTGGATGGACAGAGCACATTTATAAAGCTTTCTGAGGGGTCTTTATTTGTAAAAAATAAAATTTTCTTTGTAAAAATGAAGTATAACTGAAATGTGCATACAAATGAAACTTAAAAATAGATGTCTACATGGGAAATAACCCTAAACTTAGAAAAAAAATTCTGTGATACTCCAGTATGGATTTGGATGATAAAAATTATGTTATTAATATATGGAGAGATGTAAAACTAAATATATAACTCTTTATGTTTATGCTTTTTACAACTATAAAACAGATTTACATATAAAATCCAAAACAAAACTATAAAACCAGTAAAATTCAAATTAACACCACCATTAATTTAATGTGATTGATGATGATGTTATGCTAAAGTAAGTTACATTATTGGATTTAGTTGTGGAAAAATATGTGTATATTTAGCTGTTTTCTTTTTTTGTCAACTTCTGGGATGGAAATGAAGTCTCAGAGACTGGGGGAGATAAGTATAGACAGAACAGCATCATATGGTTGACCCACCCTTCCTTCTTTCCTTCCTTTTTGTACTGGAGATTGAACCCAGGGGCATTCTACCTCTGAGCTTCACTGCTAGCCCTTTTTAATTTTTATTTGAAGCAGTGTCTCACTAAATTGCTCAGGCTAGCCTCGAACCTATGATCTTCCTGTCTTAGCCTCCCAGGTACTGGGATTGTAGGTGTGCACCACCATGCCCAGTTTACTGTAGCATGCTTTTGAAATCTTTAGTAAGATACATAGATTAATTGTAAGATCCATAATACTACATTTATTTGGCTAATTTTATTGTGAAGTATGTTTCTAGGGTATGGGGAGTTTTTCCAAGGTGGGCTGTTTATTTGGATGTGATAAAATAACTTTGTAACATTCAGTTTTTAAGTAAAAGATTTTCTCATTGGTAACATTACTTGCAGACTTTAGAATGAAACTTTTTTTTTTATTGAAGCTTTGGATAGAATTCAATTCATAACGACAATTACAATTCATTTTTAATGGAAAATTTGACAGCCTGAAAAATGAACATGAAAAATGGAATATATATAATCTGCATTCAGAAATTCAATGTGACAGTTTCATTTCTTTATAAAAGGTGATGGTCTTCAATTAAAACCATGTTCTAATTTCCCTCAGCCTCTCTTCTGAGGGCGTTAGTTTGCTCTTATTGATATGTTGTCCTGAACTTGCTTTTAGTTACTTTTTGCATATGTTTGTAAGCTTTTGGAAGTCTTTTTGTGACGATGGTTTAGACTTGTGCTTATAGTAAGAATCTGAATGCTTAGCAATTGGAAGCCTGTGCCAGCTTACTCTTATAACTTTATACCACCTAGTTCATTCATTTATTCATGATTGATTTTAGTGTTATAGTATACCCTCAATGTACGATTCTTTTCATAAAAGATTGCAGTGGCAGTGGGCTGGGGCACAGAAAGACTACCAGAAATATATCTGGATCATTGGAAAACTGGGCCTCTCAAGCTGTCCTCAGAGCCCCACCCCTAAACACTGATAAAAAGGGCTTTGACTGGGTATGGTTGGATATCCTTGGCCAAATTAATCAACCTCTGTGCCTCAGTTATCCTATCTGTAAAACAAAGTAATTGGTCTACACTTAGAGATTGTGAGGACTAGTTTTGTTAATTCATATTCCATTAGGCTAGGCTTGTGCCTAGCAGTTAACATGGGGCAGCTTTTACTTGTTTTATTCTTGTGATTCTTTCTTAGACTCCACAGTAGGGGAGGTCCATCACTGTCATGTTAAATTCTCTAGATGAGGCATCTTGAAGGGGATGTGACAGGATCTCAGCTGTTGACAGCATGTTGACCTTTCTTTCTCTTGCTTCCCACCTCCCTGTTTCCTCATTATATCCTTCCTGCTGGTCACTGGGGTTGTGTCCAGGGGCCCAGTCCTTCTCTGGAGTAGGACACATATCAGTAGGTTTGGTCCCTGGACCTGGTGTGGTTCCCTTCCTTTCTCTCTCTTTCATATCGACCTCCAGCCCCTTGGCTTTGCCTCTCTTCCTTTCCCTGCCAGGCTTCTACTGCTGACATTAGCTATGCACTAAAGTCACACTTCATTGAAGTAGCCCTGGTGTTTCCTTTGAGCCAGGATTCCTTGAAATGCTTCCCTTCCTTGAGCCTTGTATAAGGTAGAATATTAATAAATAAGGTGACCTTGAGCCTCCTTATCCAGTTGCCTGTCAGGCTTCTCTGTGGCTGCTGAACTGGGCTGTTGCATCCTCTTGGAAACCCAGCTATGTGAACTGATGCCCTTAGCTACATTTGTTCAGCTCTTACAGTGAGATGGGCACTGTTTTGATCACTTCATCTTCACATGCTGCTTTGCAGTAGGTACGCCCCTACCCTTGTTTTGTACCTGATGGAACTGAGAGAGGATAGGGAACTTC
>PVLC010025094.1:0-23835 GCA_004027655.1 Graphiurus murinus
TTTTTTTGCGGTACTGGGGATTGAACTCAGGGGCATTCTACCTCCGAGCTATACCCCCAGCCCTATTTTTTATTCTTTATTTTGAAACCGAGTCTCACTAAGTTGCGGAGTGCCTCACTAGGTAGCTGAGGCTGGCCTTGAACCCGGATCCTCCGGTCTCAGCCTCCCGAATGCTGGGATTACAAGCGTGCGCCACCACACCTGGCTTTTTGTTTTGTTTTTTAATTCTGTTTGCATCTAGCCTGGTGCTCAGCATGTAAACCCTGTAGGAATGATTATTAATTTAAATTCACTTATATGTGCATTTTGATTCATTAGTAACATAAATTCTCCAGTGTGTGTGTGTGTGTGTGTGTGTGTGTGTGTGTGTGTGTTTTAAATAAGCCCATAGTTAAGTGCCATGGATCAGTAGGTTGGCATTTATTTTACATGTTGCTGAGATTCTCCCTTCCCTCTCACTGAGGTGTGTTTGCTTGGATGACAAGGAAAGATGGAGTCCTCAGCAGCTGTTGAAACACAGTTTTATAACCCCTCAGCCAAAAGTGCCTTTAGTGGAACAGAGTCCTGAAGGTGAGTCTATTACTATTCCCTTTTGATTCCCTGTTTGACATTATTATTATCATATTGAAGGTATTCATAAAACAAAAGTAGGAAGGGCTGCATAGATCAGTGTGTGTTTTGTTCTGAGCTATATATACATCCATTCATTTATAAACAGTCCCTGTATGCCTGGAACTGTTGAGCTACCCTGATTTTTCCAGTCTCTACTGATGGAATGTCCATTGGTGTAATGTCTTTGGGTGTTTAGTCACCTTTCTTGTCACATAGCCCTTATTGCCATGTAACTAGATTTTCCTGCTGATACTTAAGTAGCAGATTAAGGAATCTCAGTAGGGATTGGGATGGACCCTGCAGGAGATTTGGGTTTGGGTTCTAGCTTCTAGTTCAGTCACTTACTTTCCACCCCAGTTATCCCCACCTGTAAAATGCACTCATTATATATTTCTACCTACCTTTAAGAGGTAGGGAAAGTGTTAAAGTGTCCCTCAGGGAGAAGGTACTTTTTCAAACCACTAGTTGGGGCTCCTTCTGCCAGTGCTAGCATCCTCATTGGATTCCGTAGCTCTTTGAGTGTGTGATGCTGGGAGTTGAACCCAGGGGCATTCTACTTCCAAGCTACACCCCCAGCCCTTTTTATTTCTTATTTTGAAACAGTATCTCACCAGGTTGCTGAGGGTCTGGCTTCAAATCTGAGATTACTGGGATTACTTGGGAGCTTGAGACAGGTTTAGAGGTGTGCGCCACCACACCCAGCTCTTCCTGTATTTCTAATGTCTTTGTTTCATCACAGATTCTGGAGGACAAGATTATGTTGAAACTGTTATTCCTAGCAACCAACCACCCAGTGCTGCGTTCTTCAGTGAGACACAGAGACAATTTTCCCGATATTTCATTGAGTTTGAAGAATTACAGCTCCTTGGCAAAGGAGCTTTTGGAGCAGTCATCAAGGTGTGACCCAGAGTTGTCCCCAGTCCCCTTTAGAGCTCCTTCTTCTCCGTTCTGTTTCTACAGACTTACAGGCTTCACTTCTATTTTGAGGGTGGGAAGGGAAGCAAATAGACCTATTTGAAGCTATCTCCACCTTCCTGGAGTTAAAGGTACCACAGACACATTGAGAATGCATTGTTCCTCTGTCCTTGCATGGCAATAGCATTAATGTGAAAAGACACATAATTGTAACAGCACTTCAAGTGGAGTCGAGACCTCCACACAAAGAACATTTTTGTGGGCTTTGGTTCATGAAGAAAATTGTTCTCTTTTTTTCTCCCATTTGCTAGAGCTGTTATAGAGAAAAGGATTCCAAGGTTAGAACAGAGATGGAATTCACACTGGGAGATGGCCCAAGATGGTCTTGATAGCTTTTCTTTTCCAGCTCTTACTGAGATGGAGAATTAGTGGTGTGTTATTAAGGTGTGTTATTAGGTCTTCCTCATCTGCCCCTTGTAGAAAGAGATTTCAGTTGTTATTGTATAATGTGGTTTTTCTAAACTCTGGGAGACCCAGAATAATACTGAATCATAAAGTACATATAAGACATGTGTCATCTCTCACATATAAAGGTGCCCCACCATCAGAGGAGCATGTGTCTGTTTAGGATTCTGAGAGTATGATGAGGAAGCATTACTCTTACTGTAGAAGGCCTCTTACACTAAAAAAAAGAAAAAGAAAATAAAAACCTGAATGAAATTAATTTTCCTAAGGTTAAAATTAAAAACAACAACAACAACAAAACACTTAAAAACATGATGGTATCCTGATCAGAAAGATCATAGTTTTTAGAAGATTTTAGCTCACAGTGTCATTTTGGTGAAGTCCTCCTTTAGCTTTAGCTTCTTTATATTTTAGATTCTTAAATGTAAAACATTACCAAACTTCATTTCCTTACAAATACTTAAAAATTATTAGTAAACTCATATAACAAGAGATCTTTGTACTTTTAGCCCCACGTTTCTCCCCATGAGAACTCACAGTCCTCTCTATTTCCATCTCTGGGTATTTCCAGTCTGTTCAGTGATGTGGCATTTCATTAGCAGTTGGACCTTTTATTATTTCTGTACCTTTCTTTCTGACTGTCTTTCTTTTTTTTACTGGTCCTGGGAATTGAACCCAGAGGCATTCTACCTCCGAGCTACACCCTCAGTCCTTTTTAGTTTGTACTGTGAAACAGGATCTTGCTAAGTAGCTGAAGCTGGCTTCAACCTGCAATTCTCCTGTCTCCTCCTCCCAAGTACTGGGATTACAGGCATGTACCAGTACATCTGGCTATCTTTTCATTATAATAAATGAATTCCTAGAAGTTTCCAGCAAGCCCCACTCCCTAGTCAATAACCCAGCATACATGATTACATGTACAAAGACAAGAGATGTGTAAAAAGACAGTGCTGACACTTCCCACTGTCCTCTTCTCTATGTATGCGGCAGTTAAGGAACACGGGGATGTCGTTTCTTGGAGCACATTCCATATTTCAGGTGGTGTGACTTACAAACCTTGTCTTTCAATCTCAAGACATTCTTTTTTATGGTACTGAGGATGGAACCCAGAGGCATTCTACCTCCAAGTTGTACCCCCAACCCAATTTTATTTCGTATTTGGAAACAGGGTCTCACTAAGTTGCGAAGGCTGGCTTCAAACCTGTGATCCTCCTGTGTTAATCTCCCAAGTACTGGGATTACAAATGTGCATCACCATTCCCAGCATAAAAATTTTATTTCTTGTTTCTTTTTTCTTTTCTTAACAGTACTGGGGATTGAACTCAGGGCTTCATGTATGCTACACAAGTACTCTACTACTAAGCTACATCCCCAAAACATTCTTATGAGGTAGATATGATCCCCATTTTCCAAGTGAGGGAACTGAGGCTCAGAGAAATTGCCTAAGGTTACACACATCTACTCAGAGATTAAACCAGCTTTCAGACCCACATCTGTTTTACTCTAAACTCGTGTTCTTGTCAGTGTTTCTACATAAAAAGGTCATCTGAAACTGAATTTTATAGTATCCGTTTCTTACTCATAGGAGTAATAGGAGCCAGAGGATGATGCTCTCTTTTGTTTATTGTAATCAACTGATTTCTCCTTCCTGTAGCCTAATTGTGGCTTTTCTAGAGTATATCATTCACCTCAGTTGACCTGCATGGTTGAGATTGTAATGTTCCAGTGTACAACAGTTCAGTCAAATCAATCACACGGTGAAACTGCCAGGGGTAAGGATGCCTCCTATAGGATATGGGGACTTGCCTCAGAAACATTTTCTTATAGTTTTATTATTTTATTGTGCTCTTAATTATAATGTTCTGGTTTCAGGAAAATCATATCAATCATAATCTTAATTGTATAACAAATCAATGGACAGTAATTTTGTTAATAGTAATTGCCATTATTTACTAAGCACCTTTCTTTATGAGACCTTGATACAAATGCTTTACAACCATGTTATGTTATTTAATCCTCACAGTCACCATTTGGGCAATAATGGAAATGGTATATAAATGCCATTTTATAAATAAGAAAATTGAGTATCAAGGAAATTAAGTAATAAGTTCAGCAATTAAAGCCAAATTAACAGTTTTATAAGTCAAATAATTAGCTTTTGCATTCAGGTCTGTTAAAATTCCTGGAGTTTGGTGACTTTAAATGTAAAACATATAGAAATAGAAATCGTCTTCTGAACTTATATTGTATTTAGAAAATAATTTTTATTTTAAAACCAAAATTTAATTAGAAATTTAGCTGATAGGACATTGGAAGCACAGGGAAGTAACTGTCAATAAACTAAATGATTATAATGCAGGTTATGTTTTCCCCAGGGTCTTCTAGCACACTCAATACATCTGGCTTGGGATGAACTGTTTCCTAAGTTTGGGGACAGTCAAAGCCTCCCTCAGTGGAAGAGTTTCAGCCTGTGGCTGTCGGCTGTAGCTCTCCTTTCTCAGAACTCCAACTTATCCTTAGGAAGGAACAGGACCAGGCAATGTAAATGCCAATTTGTGCAGGGTTCTGTGTGGCTCACCTCACCAGATCCTTTCCCCGTGCTGTTTGGCAGGTGCAAAACAAGCTGGATGGCTGCTGCTACGCAGTGAAGCGCATCCCCATCAACCCAGCCAGCAGGCACTTCCGCAGGATCAAGGGCGAGGTCACGCTGCTGTCACGCCTGCACCATGAGAACATCGTGCGCTACTACAACGCCTGGATTGAGCGGCACGAGCGACCCACGGGCCCAGGGACGCCACCTCCAGACTCCAGACCCCTGGCCCAGAACAGACAGGCTGCGCATGGGCAACCAGCAGGTGACTCTGATGGGCCAGACAGCGTGGAAGCTGCGGCGCCGCCACCCATCCTCAGCAGTTCGGTGGAGTGGAGCACGTCAGCAGAGCGCTCCGCCAGCGCCCGCTTCCCAGTAGCCGGCCCTGGCTCTAGCAGCGATGAGGAGGACGATGAGGATGAGCACGACGGCGTCTTCTCACAGTCCTTCCTGTAAGGATACGCAGCACTCACCTAGCACTGGGCGTGGGTACAAGCCGAGCAGCTGGGATCACCCCAGTCGTTAGTTCCCACAGGGAAAGAGACATCCTTGTAGAAATCCAGAGGTGTTGACCATGTTACGAAAGAAACAAAGGCATGAAAGCCACTTTTAGAGAGTAACCAAATGTAATCCAAAGGAATTTTTTCCCCACTATCTCCAAAAGACTTCTAAAATCCAAGACTAGATAAAGGAAAACAAATTACTTCTTTATTCAGCTTAATACATTTAAGAGAATTTCTTATAGGGTATAGCTCTAGATAGCCTCCCAACTCTATGAAACATGTAAGAACTAATTTGGAAGCAGGGCAAGGTGGCCTTTGTAGGCCTGTAATCCCAGCTACTTGGGAGGCTAGGGAGAAGGATGGCAAGTTCCAGGATAGCTTAGACAATTTAGGGAGACCCTGTATCAAAAACAAAAATAAAAGGAGTTGAGTATGAAGCTGGCGTGGTGGTGCACGCTTGTAATCCTAGTACGTGGAAGGCTGAGACAGGAGGATCTCAGGTTTGCGGCCAGCCTCAGCTACTTAGTGAGGCCCACCACAACTTAGTGAGACCCTGTTTCAAAATAAAGAATAAAAATAAGCCAGGCGTGATGGCGCAAGCTTGTAATCCTAGCATTTGGGAGGCTGAGACCAGAGGGTCCGGGTTCGTGGCCAGCCTCAGCTACCTAGTGAGGCACTCCACAACTTAGTGAGACCCTGTTTCAAAATAAAGAATAAAAAATAGGGCTGGGGGTGTAGCTCAGAGGTAGAATGCCTCTGGGTTCAATCCTCAGTACCACAAAAAAAAAAAAAAAAAAAGGGTTGGGGATGTAGAGCACTTGCCTAGCATGTGCAAGCACTTTACTACTTGGGTTCAAGCTCCAATACCACCAAAAAAAAACCCCACTAATTTGGGGTCTTGATATTATACCAATTACAGTTCCAAAAATATACCAAACTAATAATTATGACTCCAATAATAATAATAATGACAGTAAACTAAACTTTATGGATCTCAGAAGCTACCTTGGTCGTTTACCTTCATGATTTTGTTTTGTTATATACAGTTGGATGAAATTTATCATAACTCTTAGCTATGAATTTTTTTATAAAACTTAACCTGGCTAATTTCTAAAAGTTCTATATTTACCATAATAGCAAAATACAAATCAGCATGGTGGTGTATACAGATTTATTACATGGTATGATGGTATAATGTCTGTAGTATCTTAACAAGAGTGTCAATTTTTAGAATTATACAGAGATTTGGTTTCTTTACTGTTCTTCCATTTCTTTTTAAGACCTGCTTCAGATTCTGAAAGTGATATTATTTTTGACAATGAAGATGAGAACAGTAAAAGTCAGAATCAGGTAAATATAAATTATACCATTTTATTCATCATAGAGTATGTGTTAGGAAACCAACATCTTACGTTATAAATCTCAGATAAAATAGTAAAGCTTTAATCTGATTTGCAAATACCAACTTAAAACATCATTCATTTAAAATATATACTACTCCTGTTTATTTATACATCTTTACATAATAAAGCATGGTGACTTTTAGAAAAGAGAAACTGAGACACTGTACTTTTTTTGTGTGTGTTAAAAAGTTTCCTAGAGGATTTGAGGAAATCTTTTATGGTTGAAGACCATAACTGAATGCAAAGTAATTGAATAACTAAACAGTCTCATCATGAAATTACCTTGGTCTTTTTCACATCAACTAATCTTGATTCTTATTTTCATGCATTGTCCTCTAGAACACTGTTTTAAGTCTGTGTGTCACGATCTTATATGAGTTATGAAATCAATTTAGGTTACAACCAGACTTATTTTACTTCTAATGCTGTAGAGAGTACCAAAGTATACCACAGTTTTAGTAGAAGTAAACTTCGTTTCTGGAACTTCATGGGTATGTGTACTGGGTGTGAAATAAAATACACTTCTTCATATGGTTCATAGTTTAAAAGTGAGAAAAACATTGCTCCAGGCCTCTGACTCCTCTCGGTTCTGCATCTTCCTCTGCCTGGGCCAGCATGGAGCCCTCCTTGGAGGTGCCTGGAGTTCAGGCAAAGCCTTTGAACTGCAAGGGATGTCAGTTTGTTCCTCTAGAGACTCATTCTGCAACTAGATGTTAAATGTGATGACTTGATTCCAGGAATAAAAAAAAACTACTAGCAGTTAAAAGGGTGCATTCAAAGCAGATAAAGAGAAATATACATGTGAGCTCTGTTAAATAAGCAGTTAAATTGATTTGAAGGAGGTTTGAATGCATTAGCGTGTGTGCCTTCTATAAGCACTTCCCTTAGCCAGAATAATAGCATAAACCATCTAAACTACTTTTAAAGAAAAAGTTAGTTATGCATTTAATTATTATGGAGGTACCAAATTTATGATCCTGGCTTTTCTTGGGTAAGGGCAGCATCTATGGACATTCTAATTGATGGGAAAGAGCCTCTAAGAGATAATAATCTTCTACAGATAATCTCCAGGGTATATAAATGATTCAAGAGTAGAACCTGAATGTTTCCAGAGCAGAGCCTTTTGGATTTTTGTTTTTTGTTTTGTTTTTGTTTTTGTTTTGCAGTACTGGGGATTGAACTCAGGGGCATTCTACCTCCGAGCTATACCCCCAGCCCTATTTTTTATTCTTTATTTTGAAACAAGGTCTTACTAAGTTGCAGGAGTGCCTCACTAAGTAGCTGAGGCTGGCCACGAACCCGGATCCTCTAGTCTCAGCCTTCCAAATGCTGGGATCACAAGCGTACGCCACCACGCCCGGCTTGATACTTTTTTTTATAAAGGAAAAATATTGAAAAATTCTTCCTCATAAAAACTATAAATCAGATGGTCTGATACCTTTTCTGTACTTCACAATAAAAGTATTTAAATACATCTTTCAGATGAAAAATAATGTTTTTAAAAGGTACCATATAGAGCTGGGCATGGTGGCACATGCTTGTAATCCCAGTACTTGGGAGGCTAAGACAGGAAGATCTGAATTCAAGGCCAGCCTCAGCTACTTAGTGAGACTCTCCGCAACTTAGTGAGACCCGGTTTCAAAATAAAAAATAAAAAAATAGGGCTGGGGGTATAGCTCAGAGGTAGAATGCCCTTGGGTTCAATCCCCAGTACCACCAAAAAAAAAAAAAAGATAGGTAGAAAATTAGCTATAGGGGACAAGAAGGTTGTCCCTGTAGAGAAGTGGTCTAGAGGGTCACTTGCTGTAAGTAGCTGCTGAGTGCCTGCTTGTTCTTTGAGGGCCTAGCTCAGAGAGCAGTGTGCCCTTTGATAGTGTCGTCACATTTCATTTAAATTGCTTTAGCACTGGGAGTGGTGGCACACGCTTGTAATCCCAGTACTTGGGAGGCTGAGACAGGAAGATCGCAGGTTCGAAGCCAGCCTCAGCTACTTAGTGAGGCTCTCTGCAACTTAGATCCTGTTTCAAAATAAAGAATAAAAAATAGAGCTGGGGGTATAGCTCAGAGGTAGAATGCCCCTGGGTTCTATCCCCAGTTCTGAAATAAATAAATAATGCTTTCCCTATTTCCCAAAAAAGAACAGCATTCCAGTAACACTGAAACCTTAAAATATCAGCTCATATGCAATCTGCCCTTCTTAGCCATAGGAAGCCATTGATGATAAGAATTAACTTCACAAGCAGTTGTATGGATTGCACAATTTTAATATCTCCCAGTTTCACATTTGCCCCATTGTTGTTCTGTGTAACATAAGACCTGTAAGCTACACAGAAGATTCTCGTTATAGCAGAGTTGTCTTAAAATTGTTGTGAGCTTCTGAAGGACAGTGCTTGTGTGCTACTCACTGACCTCCTACTAAGGCGCAGAAAGGCCCTGTAGGTGGGGATGGCCACAAATGCTTGATGTTGATGATGATGGTTTTGTTTGATTTCAGCCCCCAGTTTGAGTTCTCATGTGTTCTTCTCCGGTTAGGATGAAGACTGCAATGAAAAGAACAGTTGCCATGAAAGTGAGCCACCAGTGACGACGGAAGCTGTGCACTACCTGTATATCCAGGTGAGGCCCTGGTGTGCAGCTTGGTGACACAGCAACTCCCAGTAGCTGCTGGCAGGCATGTTTCAGGATGCTCCAACAAGACAACAAACAGAAGAGGGCTTACTGGCATTGCCAAAGATTAATTGACCCAGGGAGGTTATAGCATGGAGGCCCTTTCCCCCCAGCCTTGTATTTGTGCTTTCCCATCACTTATCAGGAGGTGCCATAATAGCTCTGGACTCGTGCCATGTACATGCACATCCTGGATCCACCCGTCACAACGCTGTGAGCTCAGACAAGGTTCTTTAGCCTTTTGTGTCTTGGCTTCCCCATCTACAAATTAAATGAGTAGCTATCTCATAGGCATATAAAAACAAATGAGCCAGCTCAGGGGCACACACATATAATCCCAGCTACTTAGGAGGCTGAGGCAGAGATGTGCCTTATCCAGGAACCTCTGGAGACAAGAGTCATAGCCAAACCAGTTCCAATGAGGCGTTACTAAGAAGCAGCCTGAGCAGCAGCACCCTTGATAGCAGTGGGCTCTGTCAGCAGAGGGGTGGTCATATGCTAAAGAAGAGGCCTTTCCTATTCCTAAATAAATAGGTCTCTGGGGCTTTATTAATATTCTCAGTCAGCTGCAGGTAGGCAGGTCTTTAAATTTAAGATCCAGTACTTTGCAGAAAAGGAGCCCTTAGACAAGTCATGAGTATTTCAAAAGAGACTAATTAGGTAGTTGTTTTCCTGGAGATGGAGTTGTTTTAGGTATGACCTAACAAACAAACTGTTTATTGAGTACCTACCATCTGCCATTTCTCTCTAAACAACCATGAGGAGACAAATGGATGTAAAGGAGGTAAATTTGGGGTGCAGTAGGTATGGAGCGGATATCACAGAGGGCTTTTGGAGGCTCTGATCGAGGCCTGGAAGGTAACTCAGAATTTGACAACAGTGATTCCAAGTGTAGGAGAATGGAGGCTGCCCTTCCTCTATAAAACCAATAAAACTCTTCTTCATGAGAAAGTGCTGCTCTGGCACTGACTAAAACACATAGGCTAGTTTCATAAATCAAATACTGTATGTTTAGGTAAGATTAAAATGAGGTTGAATTGTTTTTTGGTACATTAATGCAATCAAGAAAGGGTGAGAAGCCAGGTGAGGTGGTCCACACCTGTAATCCTAGTATTGGGGAGGCTGAGACAGGAGGATCACAGGTTAGGCAAGGGATCAGCAATTTAGCAAGACTTCATTCAATATAATAAAAGTGGTGGAGTTGAAGTTTGGAGGTAAAATCCCTAGTACCTATTGAGTTCAATCCCTAGTACCAAAAAGGAAGGAGCCAGGTGTGGTGGTGCATGCTTGTAATCCCAGTACTTGGGAGGCTGAGACAGGAGGATCGCAAGTTTGCGGCCAGCCTCAGCTACTTAATGAGGCACTCAGCAACTTAATGAGACCCTGTTTTAAAATAAAGAATAAAAATTAGGGCTGGGGGTGTAGCTCGGAGGTAGAATGCCCCTGGGTTCAATCTCCAGTACTGAAAAAAAAAAAAAAGGAAGGAAGGAAAGCTCCTCTCAAATATTTTCATACTTATAATGTTTTGCTCTAGACTTGGAGGTAATAATGTACAGATAAGAAAGCTAATAACATCATTAGATTCATTAGCCCTTCTTGGAAATTTGAGTTTGGAAGCAGTCTTGTAAAACAATAAATAAAGTTTTATTGTAATCTCAATTTTCGTATTATTTGTACAAAGATTTTTAAAAAGTGTTTTGTGTGTGTGTATGTGGGAGGGTACTGGGGATTGAACCAAGGGGCATTCTACCTCCAAACTATATCTCCAGCCCTATTTTATTTTTGAAATAGGGTCTCACTAGGTTGCTGAGACTCTCATTACTTCCTGAGGCTGTCCTCAAACCTGCAATCCTCCTGTCTTGGCCTCTCAAATATTGGGATTACAAGCCTGCACTACCATGCCAAGCTGAGTCTTTTTTTTTTTTTTTTTAAAGCAATCAATTATATAAAAATAAAATGGGAGACTGGAGATGTAGCTCAGTAGTAGATCCCTTGCCTAGCATGTGCAAAGCTGCAAGGCTCTGGGTATGATCCCCAGTACTGAAAAAAAAATTTTTTTTTAATTTTTAAAAATTTTTTATGTTGGGACGCTAAGATTATGCATGTATGTGTGGGGGTGTATACTAGGGATGGAACCCAGGGGCATTCTACCTCTGAGCTACACCCCCAGTACTGTTTTTTATTCTTTATTTTGAAACTGGGTCTCACTAAATTTCGGCAAGCCTCACTAAGTAGCTGAGACTGGCCGCAAACCTGGATACTCCATTCTCAGCCTCCCAAGTACTGGGATTACAAGCGTGCACCACCATGCCTGGCTAAGGTTATGCATCTTTGTCCCAAGATATTTTAGTACTGTTGATTATTATAATAACTCAGAAGACCCTGTTTCTTTTCTTTTTTTTTTTTTTTTTGTATAGGGGTCAAGTCCAGAGGCATTCTACCTGTGAGCTATACCCCACATCCTTTTTGTTTATTTCTTATGTTTTTCTTGAAATAAGAACTTACTAAGTTGCTGAGGCTGACCTCAAACTTGTAATCTTCCTGTTTCAGCCTCCCAAGTACTAAGATTACAGGCATATGCCACCATGCCCAACTATAAGACTCTCCTTCAAAATATAAAATAAGGTTGGGGTTGTAGCTCAGATGTACAATGCCATGGGTTCAATCTCTAGTACCACAAATAGAAAAAAGTTAAATATTATTGGTTTATTTTTTCAATCAAGTCTTTCCTATAGCTGTTTAAAATCCATATTGGAAGTTTTTAAATAGGTGATTACATTAATTGAAATTATCCTCCTTAACTTAAGCTCTATGACCAAGTCCTGCCTGATTTGTTCTTGTCTGTAGATGGAGTACTGTGAAAAGAGCACTTTACGTGACACCATTGACCAGGGACTGTATCAAGACACCATCAGACTCTGGAGGCTTTTTCGAGAGATTCTGGATGGATTAGCTTATATCCATGAGAAAGTAAACTTACATTTCATATACAGAAACTTGTGTTTATATAAATGTATGGTTATTAAAAAACAAATGTGAAAATGGAGAAAAACCCATAGAAATAAAAAATAGAAAACTATGCGTATATTGAAATAACCTCTTTTTATAGGTAGTAGAACAAAGTACAAAAGACAGGAAAACAGTACCAATTTCAGAGAAAGTGTTGAAATTTTGGGACAGAGATCAGCAAACTACAAGGCACAGGTCAAAACTAACTCACACCTATTTCTGTATGACTTGTGAGTCAAGGCTTTTGTACTTTTAAATGGTCATAAATTAAGATCAAAAGGAGAATATGTCATGACACGAAAATTACATGAAATTCTAATTTCATTTTCCAGCAATAAAATTTTCTTGGACCAAAGCCATGCTTATGTGTTTATGGATTGCCTGTGACTGTTTGAGTAGTTGCAGCAAAGATTGTATAGCCTGAAAGCCTACATATTTACTAACTGGACCTCTAAAGAAGTTTGCCAACCTCTGGAAACTTTTGAACTTGTATGGAATGTTGAAGATGATTCTTTGATTAGCTCAGAATAGTGAGAGTGTGACTGATATGTATGAAGATTTGATTCTAGCCTGGTGTAGTGGTGCATGCCTGAAATCCCAGTACTTGAGAGGCTGAGACAGGAGGATCACAGGTTTGAGGCCAGCCTCAGCAACTTGGTGAGACCCTGTTTCAAAATAAAATAAAAAAGGCCTCAGTCTTTAGCTCTAAGGTAAAATGCCCCTGGGTCCAAGCCTCAGTAGTAAAAAAAAGATTTAATTCTAACTGAAGTAGTACCACCCTTCCTAGGAACATGGAAAAAAACTAGAAAGCCATCTAGTAAGGAGAGGAATGAAAGTCTTTGAATAACATAACTTGCTGCATGTACAAAATGTTATTTTAAAGCTAGAAATTGCCATTATGATGTAAATGCTAATGGACCTAGCTTCAGGATGAATAATACTTATATCTTTAATTTAGGATAGTCTAATACATTAACCAGTATATACTAGTTTTTTCCTTTGCCTCAATTTTCTCGAACCTCAAAATGCTTATACCATACTGTATTCATACTGAGAAGCCAGGGCTGTAATTTACACATGTTTAGTTTAGAAATGATTTGTGGGAAGCAGAATTTGTAAGGTTGGAAATAAAGATGGGTTCTAATGGCCTCCATTAGAACTCGATTACTGTGGTACCAGAACCAAGGTCCTGTGTGCTCCAAGGTCCCAGAACCATGTCCTGTGTGCTCCCTTCCTCTTCTTCTAATTTGCTCTGTATCTGCTGACTGTTTGCTGGGCGTCTAACACTGCGCTGAACCAAGACATCCAGCGGCAGGAGCAACCCTATGCTTGAGAAGGAATTGTTTTGGGAGGGAGCCAGGATTTACCTTTGTGCAGTAGTAAGGGGGATTATACAGTAAAGTATTTTATTACATTTAATTATTTTCTATATTATATGAAACAGTAAGTGTTATGAACCATCAGGAAGAGAGCAAAGCAGGGTTCATGCAACATAATCATTGAGCACCTACTGTGCATGCCAGAGATGCAAAGCCAAATCATTAGAATTACCATGGAAGGCTCCTGAGTGAGTTGGCACTTATAAATGTTGATACAATTAGAATGAGTGGAGAAAAGCAAGAATGTGCTAGGCAGGGGAAATAGTAAAAAGAAAGGAATAGAAAAAGAAGGAAAGGTAGTTTGGTGAGCCCAGTAGGGGAATCCATTTGGATGTCACCTGATCAGGACCACCACCAAGTTGGACAGGGAGATTATAGAGAGGTCACCAGACATTTGGGAGACATTCCAGAGACCAGATTCCCAGACCAGGGTGGTCTGTGGGAGAAGACTTCATCCAGTTTTCCCTACCAGCCTGGTCTTTCCTATTTGGAAACAAGTATAACTGGTTTCTTCACTGTCTTCCAACAGGGAATGATTCACAGAGATTTGAAGCCTGTCAACATTTTTTTGGATTCTGATGACCATGTGAAAATAGGTGATTTTGGTTTGGCAACAGATCACCTAGCCTTTGCTGTGAGTATTTTAAAAATGAGACTTCCCCTGAAAATAGACCCAGGTGCCTTGATAATGCTGGAAGTGATATCAGACAGGATAGCAAGTTGCCTGAACTCTGCCATGCAACCCCCAGGGATTAGGCAAGTCAGAGGGGCACTCCCCAAGTGATCATTTAGGCTTTCAAATCATGAACAGGCTGTAGAGGCTTCCACTTGAGGGGCACAAAATACTGACTTATGAATAATACTTGGGCTAAAGGCATATAATATTTTATGAAATAATTTGATGTTTTAGTCTACCATGCCGCCACTCTACAGAATGTTTTATGCTTAAGGGAATTTTGGTTTGTTGGTGGAGATGACACTCAAAAACATAAAACACTAGGAGAGCCAATCGTAGACAGCCTGTAACGCAGAAAGTGTTTGTTCTTCACAGTATCATACATAGTTTTTAACATACAAAGCTAGTCAGTGTGAAGTGAAATATGATATAGGAGTAAAAGAGAAAATTAATGTACAGCTATGAGTATCAAGAAAAGCATTATTATACTTCTAATTTCCATGTAATATTTTTCAGTGTGTCTTCATTTAGAAATGGTCAAGCCATTCTGTGGAGAACTTTAGCGTTTTAATTTGCCATTTAGCTTACTTCTGTTTTTAGGCGGATGGGAAGCAAGATGATCAGGCAGGAGATCATGTGATAAAATCAGACCCTTCAGGTAACTCTGTTTTTCATTCATGTATTTAAAAGCAGATCACAAGCCGGGCGTGGTGGCGCACGCTTGTAATCCCAGCATTCGGGAGGCTGAGACCGGAGGATCTGGGTTCGCGGCCAGCCTCAGCTACCTAGTGAGGCACTCCGCAACTTAGTGAGACCCGGTTTCAAAATAAAGAATAAAAAATAGGACTGGGGGTGTAGCTCGGAGGTAGAACGCCCCCGAGTTCAATCCCCAGTACCGCAAAAAAATAAAAAAAAATAAAAGCAGATCACAAAATTTCTTAACTTGAGGCTTGCTTTTTACTTGTACGGACTTTATTCTAAAGCAAATTTTAATTATTCACTCAATTAACAAAACTGTAATAGATGCTTTAATTTTTTTTTCTTTTCACCATATTAATTGTTCTTTAGAACCCTAAGGGCTTCCATTAGTAGGATAATTAGCTCCCATGTGCAGACAGCCCCGCTTTGTCCAACCCAGGTGGTCATGTGAGGTTACCCAGTACCTGATCCATCTGGGGTCTTTCTGGCACTGCTTCAGCAACAGCAGAGACACCTTTGTGTGGGACAGGGTGTGTGGCCTGCAGGACTTGTGGTTAATTGTTTGACACAGTGCAGATTGCTCCCTGTGAGTGTTGCAGTTAACCGATCAGGCCTCACTCTTTAGAATTTTTTTTTTTTTTAACTTTGCCTTATCTCTGAGTCCCATTACTGGAGAGCTTTTCCTCTGGTTTTCTCCACACAGGCCATTTGACTGGGATGGTTGGCACTGCACTATATGTGAGCCCAGAGGTCCAAGGAAGTACCAAGTCTGCATACAACCAGGTACAGAGCTTTTGGGGAAAGGAAAGGTTTCAAAAGTGAAGCAATAGTAAAAACATTAAAATTACAGCATTTGGGGTTTAGTTGCCAGCTGAAATAGTAAGGAACATTCACCAGTTCATACTCCAGGCAGGACATGGGGCTTGAGGACAGGGACTGAGGCTAGCACTGTTGCTGCCAGGAGCTTGCTGTCCATCTCTCCGTCTGTCCGTCCGTCTATCCATCCATCCATCCATCCATCCATCCATCCATCCATCCATCCATCCAAAGGATGCAGGAGCTGGCCCCTATCCTGGAGCAAGGTCCCAGGAACACAGGGAAGGAGGCAGTCAAGAGAATAAGATAGCGATGGCCCCAGCCCTCAGGGAGCTTATGCATTGGTGGCTGAAATACACAATAAACATGTCAAAAATAAGAAAAATAACAATAAACTGTTATAAGAACAAAGAAATAGAGTCAAGTGACAGGATGACATCTTGTAACCAGGGACATCTTCTCTAGATAGACTGACTAGGGAAGGCCCCCCCTGAGAGGGTGCCATTTAGGATACAGGATGAGAAATGGCAAGCCACATAAAAGGAAGATCCTGAGTGAGAGACAGCTGACACCTTCAGGACTATAGCACAGTGAGCAGTGGGGCTGGGAGAGGAGGCTGGAAGGAGGACTTGGCTCGGATGGTGAAGGGCTGGGTTGGCCACAATAAGAAAAGTGGAGTTGGTTGGAAGTGCACAGGAGCCACTGAAGAATCTGGAGTAGAGTGCCCTGGAGGTGTGCCAGAGACTTTGCAGAGGCCTCATGGAGATGCTGGTGGCTGGCACTGGAGAGAAAGGTGCTGATAGGGGAAGTGGGATTTCCCTGATGGACTGGGTGTCAAGGAAAGGGAACAGAAGGGGTTAAGAGCAGGTTCAGGTTTCTGCCTGGAGCACCTGAGTGAAAGGTAGTTGACTAAGGCGAGGAAACTTGGGGAGAAACAGGGAAGGGGGAGAAGACTTCAGGGAAATTCCATCTGAGGCATGTTAGTTTGAAATGCCTGATGAGGAATCCAATTTAGATGTCCAGTAAGTTGTTAGAGCCAAGATTTGAGTTCAAAGGAAAGATCAAAATGAAAGGTATGATTTTGAGGGCTATCAGCATACAGGTGGGATCTAAAGCCATGAGGACTGGATGAGATCACCTAGGGCAAGAGTAGAGAGCTAAATTTTAAAATTAGATCGGGCAGGCAGTGTGCATGAAAGCAGATTCTCAGGCTTGCAGCAGAACCTCAAGTTTGGGTTTTATTCTGACAAGGGAGCACAGGGCAGTGACACAGAGTTGAAATAGATCTCTAAGAGAGGAAGGGGAGCAGGAGAGTACATACCTTGCATGAGGGCCTTAAAGTCACCTCTCTGAGGCCAGTGGCAAATTATCATGAAACCAGGTGTGGTGGCACACACTTGTAATCCCAGTACTTGGGAGGCTGAGACCAGAGGATCCGGGTTTGTGGCCAGCCTCAGCTACTTAGTGAGGCCCCCACAACTTAGTAAGACCCTGTTTCAAAATAAAGAATAAAAAATAGGACTGGGGGTGTAGCTCGGAGGTAGATGCCCCTGAGTTCAAACCCTAGTACCGCAAAAAAAAAAAAAAAAATTATCATGAGATCCTCAGAAGTGCTGTCCCCCTGCCCTGGCATTTCAATCTTTAGATCCATCCAAAGGAAACAACTGGGAATGCCCAAGAAGGTTGCTGGAAAAGGAGTTCATCACAGCTTTTTTTTTTTTTTTTTTTTTTGCAGTACTGGGGATGGAACCCAGAGCCATTCTACCTCTAAGCTACACCCCCAGTCCTATTTTTAATTCTTTACTTTGAAACAAGGTCTCACTAAGTTGCAGAGGGCCTCACTAAGCAGCTGAGGCTGGCCAGGAACCCGGATCTTCCAGTCTCAGCCTCTCAAGTACTGGGATTACAAGCGTGCGCCACCACGCCCGGCTCGCAGCATGGTTTATAGTAGTGAAAAATAACAGAGTCTAAAAGTGAAAAATGGTTAAGTGTGTGTGTGTGTGTGTGTGTGTGTATTTTTTAAAAAGTGTTATTAAGGGAGATTGCTATTTTATTCTCAGTGCCTATGTGCTTCACATATTCTACAGCCAACACATGGGGGAAATACCACAATGGATGTTTGTTTGCAGACTGGAGGTCACCAGGGATAGGTCGAGAGGCCCTCCTGCTCCTCTTTGAGTCCACATTCCCTTAAGAGCATTTTTTGAGTGTGGGTTTTGTCTCTCCTGACAAGCAGCTTCCCCAGGCACACACCTTCCCGCTCCACTCCCCTTCACAGCCTCTGCATAGACATTCTCTGCCTCACTTGCCCTTTGGCTTCTTTTCTCTTTTTATTATTGCCATTTATTTTTTGTCTTTACTTGTTCATTATTTAATAATTATCTTGATTACTTATATCATTCTAGTTGCTTTGAGTTTATGCTGTTTCTTTTCTTTGGCTTTTTATTTTTTCTCCAGATTTATTGAGATATGATTGACAAAAAGAAACTGTATGTATTTAAGGTGTACAATGTGATGCTTTGACATTCGCATACATTGTGGACTGATTGCCTCAGCCAAGATAACACGTCCATCCCTCACCTAGCTGCTATTTCATATATGTGGTGAGAACACTTGAGACCTACTCTCTGAGCAAATTTCAAAAATACAGTATTATAAATTATAGTCACCATTGCTATACATTAGATCTCCAAACTTTATTCATCTTATAGCCGAAAGCTTGTACTCTTTGACCAAGCAACATGTCCCTTTTCTCCCAATCAATAGCCCCTGGTAAACCACCATTCTGTTTGTTACTATGATTAGACTTTTATGTAGATTCGACATGAGTGAGATCTTGCGGTATTGGTCTTGTGTGTCTGACTCACTTCACTCAGCATCATGTCTCCCATGTTCATCCATGTTATCAAGTGGCAGGATGCCCTTACTTTTAAGGCTAAATAGTGTATATATATTTATATACATATATATATGTATACACACACTTTTTTTCTGTTTTAGAAACTCATTTATTATCCATTCATCTGTCAACTGACATATTGATTCCATATCTTGACAATTATGAATAATGCTGCAATGAATATAGGCTACAGATATCTCCTTGGGATACTGATATTCTTGGGGCAGAGGATATAGCTTAGTGGTGGAGCACTGGCCTAGCATGCATGAGAACCTGGATTAATCCTCAGCACCACAAATAAGAAAAGAAAAAAAGAGTATGGTACTGAGACAGTGATATCTTTACTTTTGGATATATTCCCAGAAATGGGACTGCTGAATCATGGTACTTCTGTTTTTAATTTTTTTAGGAGCTTCATACAGTTTTTTATATTAGCTATATTAATTTGCATTTCTGCCAGCAGTGCACAAGGTGTCCCTTTTTTCCTCATCCTTGAGTTTATCTTTTGACGTGTGTGTGTGTGTGTGTGTGTGTGTGTGTGTGTGTGTGTGTGTGTGTGTGTTTTACTAGGGATTGAAACCAGGGCATTTTTCTTCCAGCCCTATTTCATTTTTATTTTGAAACAGGGTCTTACTAGGTTAATGAGAGTCTCATTACTTGCTAAGGCTGGCCTTGAACCTGTGATCTTCCAGTCTCAGCCTCCCAAGTGCTGGGACTACAGGTGTGCACCATCACACCTGGCTTATCTTTTGACTTTTTTATAATAGCCATCCTAACAAGTGTGAGGTGATATGTCATTATGGTTTTAATTTGCATCTCCCTGGTGATTAGTCACATTGAGTGTCTTTTCATATACATGTTGGCCATTTGAACATCTTCTTTGGGAAATTTTCTGTTCAGAAATGTTTTTGATTAGGTCTTTTTTCTTTCATTTTTCTTTTTTTCTCTCCATCTTTTCCCATTTTTTTCTATAAATTGTATGAGTTCCTTTTATATTTTGCATGTTAGTCTCTTATTTGGTGTATGGTTTGTAAATATTTTCTCCTATTCTGCAGGTTACCTTTTAATTTTTTTTTCCTTTTTGATTACACTACCATATTTTGCTAGGATTAGTCACATGATCTTTCTCTTGTATCGTTCTTCTGTCCTCATTGGTACGGCTTAGCAGTCAGTAGCTGAATCTTTTCTTTTCCTTCTATCTCAGTGCTGGGGATTGAACTCAGGACCTCAGACATGCTAGGCAGGCACTCTACCACTGAGCTACCTCAGCCCAGAGCAAATTCTTATGGCAAGTTTTGGTTGTCTTTGCTCTTTAGTCATTATTTTCTGTCTTCAGCTGTCAGGAGCCAGCCCTCGAGGCAGCAGGGTCGGGGGTCCCTCGATAGGTGTGGATTGAGATGAGGTCTCGAGAATACACTCACACCCAATGCAGTGAAAAAGCGCATCTGTTTATTCTATGTTAGTGGTTGTTTTTTATACTATCTTTTACAATGAGGCATATAGAACAGGAATTTTTACAGACTTGTTTTTCCTAAGGTCAAGTGGGTACATCTTAACTAGAAAAGCCATTTCCCATGGTATTTGATGGGATTAAGAAAACAGTAAAGGTAATGTGTGCATGTATACCAGCTTGTACCTAACAAAGATGTATGATTACAATGTACCAATTAAAAATTTTTTAAAAAGAAAAGAAAAGAAAACAGTAAAGGTTACAAAATACAATATGCATATAAAAATTCTTTTAGTAAAAAGCAGTGTTAAAGGTTAATGATGAAGAGTTTCTATCCATTAGTTTAAATCTTCACTATTTGTTTAGCTAGTGTTTTTATCTTTTTCTCAGGCAGCTAGAGTTAGTTAATGTGTGGTGGAGTTCCAGAAAGACAGGAGAGGGGAAGTGGACAAACTCTCTGTCTTAAAGCTTTCTTTACTCATAGATAAAATAGTAGACCTAAGTTTCTTTGGTTTATTTATTTGTTTCTAACCTGTGTGCTGATAGGGAACATAAGGCTGTTTAGTAACTAAGCTTGCAAAGCCCATTTCCTGATGTTTGTAAAAGGTTAATGAGTATCCCATAGGCCATCCTGAGGCACCACTTTTTCAGCTAATATTGAGGAATCATAATCCATCTAGCCATCTTCTGTTTCTAAGAAATTTTCCTTTATAATTAATGTGAAAGCAAGACCCAAAGCACCCCAAATTTCCAGAATATAACATAAAGCAAAGTGAGATATGCCACGCATTCCTTCTCTTGGAATCTTCTGCCTTGCAGGACTCTAGTGGACCGAGCCTTACTCAAGATCCAGCTATTAAGGTGTCATGGCATTCAGCCACAAATTGTCTGTGTGTATATATAGCTAAACTGGTTACAGTTACTTTTCAAGGAAAATGTTAAGCAAAGTCATATCAAATATTTTATCATTAACTAAACAAATCATCAAATTTCCCTAGTGTGACATGTTTTGCACTTAAGCAAACATTATTTCAGCTAACAGTGCTGATCCTTTAATTCCCTAGTAAATTATATTTTCATATCAAAGCTGTCTAACTGAAATTCTTTTTTTCCTTCAGAAAGTAGATCTCTTCAGCCTGGGAATTATCTTCTTTGAAATGTCCTATCACCCCATGGTGACAGCCTCAGAAAGGATCTTTGTTCTCACCCAGCTCAGAGATGTACGTATCAGATCTTTTGGTGCATTCAATTCCAGTAACTTCAGTCTTAGCACATAGATCAGAATTGGAGGCAGGATATATTCCTGGTATTTATGATATAAAAGAGGCAGTCTACTGTAATTTTAATGACTCATGTGCTGAGACATGTCAAGCTAACCAGTTCTCCATTTGCAGTGAAATATTTTCTAAACAAGGGAAGTCACCTCATTTAAATGCTAAAAGAGCATTTTGGGTAGTCAAAGATTGTCAGTATTTAGGGGAATCTATTGTTTGTCTTCTGTATTTCTAGTAAGTGGAAATCCACCTCTACTTACGTGCCTCCAAATGAGGAGAAACTTCCCCAACTTTGTTTTTTGAAATCTTGGAAAAAGTGCTAGATTACAGTTAAACTTTAAAAATTAGTCTGAGAGATTTACTCCTGATATTTATTTATTTATTTAGGTACTGGGAATTGAACCCAGAGGCATTGTACCTCTGAGCTACACCCTCAGACTGATTTTATTTCTGATTTGAAAACAAGGTCTCGCAAGGTTGCTGAGAACCTCACTAAATTGCTGAGGCTGTCCTCAAACCTTCAATCCTCCTGTCTCAGCCTCCCAAGTACTAGGATTAAAAGCGTGTGCCACCACACCCAGCTGGGATATCTGATATTTAAACAAAGAAAGAATCCAAAAATTTTGTATGTCATAGTTAAAGTATGAGAATGGGTTATAAAGGTAATGGATATTTAGTTGTGGAAATGAAAGATTTGTGTTGAATGGACCTGATGTATAAGGCCTAAAGAAAACCACCATTACCAGAAATTAAAGTGGGTCTGGGGGAAAAAAAGCTCCTTGAATTGTTTTCTCCAATGAAATTTTCATTTTTGTTCTTGAGAGTAATCCTTTCCTCTGTTATTATCTGAACTAAAAGAATAAACGTTATAGTATGTGAGGTCAAGGTGCCCTTTAGAAAATGGCATTAAGAGCCCAGAGCAGTGGTGCATGCCTGTGATCCCAGTACTTGAGAGGCTGACATAGGATCACAGTTTCAAGGCCTACCTCAGCAACTTAGTGAGTCCCTGTTTCAAAAGAAAGAAGGGATGGGATGTAGCTCAGAGGTAGAATACCCCTGAATTCAATCCCCAGTACCAAAGAAAGAAAAAAAAAATGGCATTAAAGTGCAGGTGCATAGCCCGGCATGGTGGCGCACGCTTGTAATCCCAGCATTTGGGAGGCTGAGACCGGAGGATCTGGGTTCACGGCCAGCCTCAGCTACCTAGTGAGGCACTCCGCAACTTAGTGAGACTCAGTTTCAAAATAAAGAATAAAAAATAGGGCTGGGGGTATACCTCGAAGGTAGAATGCCCCTGAGTTCAATCCCCAGTACTGCAAAAAGAAAAAAAAAAAAAAGGTGCAGGTGCAGAGTAAGGATTGGGCAGTGGGGTTTAGATGCACTTATCCATGAGCAAGAGATCTGGAGAGCCTTCCCCCTCCTCACCAAGCAGGACTATTCTTTAAATTAAATTATATACCCTGTAACTAAGTTCTTGTGTAGATTTTTTTTTTTTTTTTTCAGTACTGGGAATAGTATCCAGGGTTGCTCTACCACTGAGCTGCATTTCCACTCCATTTTAATTTTGAGACAAGGTCTCCCTAAGTTTCCTAGGCTGGCCTCAAACTTGCAATCCTCCTGCCTCAGCCTCCTGAGGAGCTGGGACTATAGAGGTATGCTACCTGGCTTCTATATATTTTGGAAAACAGTTGAGTGGTTAGACTGCCAGTACAGTGTAGATAACTGTGCTTGTACAGTGTAGGCGTAAATAAAGTGATTGTTCTTGCCTTGCTTTGATTGGAATGCTCTTGGATGATTATTCCCCTGATGAAGTACCTTTCTGTCATCTAAAATCCCTGTTTGTTCCTTCAGTTCAAGAATGTCAGCTGGGTGTGGTGGAATACGCTTGTAATCCCAGTACTTGGGAGGCTGAGACAGAAGGATCGCAGGTTCTCGGCCAGCCTCAGCTACTTAGTGAGGCCCTGTTTCAAAATAAAGAATAAAAAAATACGGCTGGGGATGTAGCTCAGAGGTAGAATGCCCCTGGGTTGCATCCCTAGTACTGCCAAAAAAAAAAAAGAATGTCTAAACTGTCAAGTTAATCTTATAATTGGGGTCCTATTAGAGAAGTGAGAACCTTTTAAGACATAGCAGTTTTAGTGTTAATGTTTTTCTCTTACC
Organism: Graphiurus murinus; assembly: GCA_004027655.1. NCBI lineage: Eukaryota > Metazoa > Chordata > Mammalia > Rodentia > Gliridae > Graphiurus > Graphiurus murinus. Next base: position 23,518 of record PVLC010025094.1, read on the forward strand.
TTGTGTTGGCAGTTTGGTGGTTTTTTATCTTTTTTTAGCCTTGTGTTTAATAAGCCAACTTTGTCTTCCTCTGAAACTGTTAGATTTCTAAATACTTTGTCCTCAGAGAAGGTGCTTTATATAACCTAGGCTGCCATTTGGGTAAAGTTTGTATTTAAATAATGTGTATAGCCCAGCATGGTGGCTCATGTTTGTAATACCAATACTCGGGAGGCTGAGACAGGTGGATCACAGGTTCGAGGACAACCTCAGCAACCTAGTGAGACCCTGTTTCAAAACAAAAAGTAAAATAGGGCTGGAGATGTAGCTCAGAAGTAG
>PVLC010025095.1:0-23999 GCA_004027655.1 Graphiurus murinus
TACTGGGGATTGAACTCAGGGGCATTCTACCTCCAAGCTACACCCCCAGCCCTATTTTTTATTCTTTATTTTGAAACCGAGTCTCACTAAGTTGCGGAGTGCCTCACTAGGTAGCTGAGGCTGGCCGCGAACCCGGATCCTCCGGTCTCAGCCTCCCGAATGCTGGGATTACAAGCGTGCGCCACCACGCCCGGCTTCTTCCATTTATTTTATCATGTTTATATTGTACTTTAAGTCCTTGTCCATAGTTCTTTTGCTGTCCTCATCTTCTAATTCTGTTATTTCTGCCATTTCTGGGCCTGTTTGTACTGACTGTATATGCCACTCTTTTCTGTTTCTTTATATTTCCACTAATTTTTAATACAAGAAATATTAATGTTGGTGCGTGCTTGAATTCTGTTGTCAACTTTTGATAAGTGTTGACTTTTGTTTTCATGACAGTTAAATTACTTACATACGCATTATCACTTTGGAGGCTCATTTTATTATATATATATTTTTAATTCTTATGGTACTAGGGATTGAACCCAGGTGTATTCTACCTCTGAGATACACTTCCAGCCATTTTTTGCTTTTTGAAACAGGGTCTCTCTAAGTTGATGAAGGTCTTGCTAAATTGCTGAGAGTGTCCTTGAACCTGCTATCCTCTTGTCTCAGCCTCCCAAGTACTGGGATTATAGGAGTTTACCAACATGCCCAGCCTGAGGCTTTTTTTTTTTTTTTTTTACTCATTAATGTGGCTCTAAAGTTCTAAAGTAGTCTTTAGGGTTTTTTGAACCTTTTTACAAGTATATGATTCTTTTATTGGTATTCACTGAATTCCCCAAACTTTCATTGAGATCTCTCTACTGGGGCTTCTATGAGCTGTAAAGGCTGCCATAGTGTTGAGGAGTGTTCAGCTTTTAAATCCCTGGCAGTTATTCTTTGTCTCACACTGCAGTTTCACTCTATGCATGCACCATACTCAGCCTCAGACATAGGGGTAACTCCTGTAGACTTCTTGAGCTCTTTTCTTAATATATCCTGCTTCTCCAGTATTTTGATTCACGAACTCTATCTGATTCAGCATTTCCAATTCCTTTTTTTTTTTTTCTCATCAAATCAACAACTCTGTGCTAAACTTAAATTTTTCTTCCTCATGATATGGTCCAGAAACTGCGTTGAAGGTCAAAGCCCACACAAGTGGTTTGCTCACATCCCTCTTTCCATCTTCTCATGGGTCACAGTCTTTTCTTGCCTTTTGACCATTGTCTACAAACTGCTGTTTCATATATGTCTTCAGATCCATAGCTACCCATTTTCCATATTAGTTACTCCATTATGGAGTGAAGCTAAAGTCTTTATAGGATTTGTGAAAACTGGTCCCTTTTGGAATTAGCAACTACATAGTCTAAGATATAGAAAATTTTTCTCTATCCTTTCTCCTGTGTGTGAAACAAAAACAAAACAAAACAAAACAAAAAAATATATTCTATGTTTCTTCTCATATAGAATGTATTTCATATAAAATTAGGCAATAAGATGCATTTAAGTTTTTTTAAATAGATATTCATATTCCATACCTGAAATAAAGTGATCCCTACCTCCTACTTGTTTATAGTTAAGTGTCATAATTATTTTTGTGAATAGATAAATGAGTGAGTAGTATTATTTTCCAAAACTATTAATATATATTACATATTTATTTACTAATACAATTGTATGTATGCGTGTCATATTTTGCTTACATAAAATATACTTAAATACATGATAAGAATATCGGGTTAACTTTTTTCTTCAATGCAATGACCTAGAAAAGAGAAAAAAATACAAAAAATTTTTTAAAAATTATTTTTTCACATTTAACATTTTTATTGTTTGCTTCATATACTTTTCATGGATTTTATTCTTTTTGTTTTAGCTTACTCAGCCTACAAGTCAGATTTTATTATTTTATTTGTGGTATTGGGACTAAACCAGAAAAAGTCTACCTCTGAGCTATACCCCCAGCCCTACTTTTTAATTTTTATTTTGAAACAGGGTCTCACTAAGTTGCAGAGGGCTTCACTAAGTTTCTGAGGTTGACTGTGAGCCTACAATCCTGTTTCAATTTCCCAAGTACTGGGATTGCAAGCATGTGCCACCAAGCCTAACTATCAGTTATATATTTAAAGAAAAGTTTCTAATAAGGATCTTAGAATTCTATTACCCTGTCAGCATTACTTATCTCCTATTACACTTCTCTGGGCATCACACATGGTTCACCACCTGGAGCACCAAGCCCACTGTTCTATTATCTTGATTTCAAGATTCTGAACTGCCTTTCTCAAAACATGGTCTTGTTAAAACCAGTCTACATTAGTAAGAACTTCCATTTTCAATTTTATTTTTAAATGACTCAAGATGAAAGACTAGCACTCAAAAAAGAGAACATTTAAGAAGTGGTCCTGATTTCCTAATATTTAACAAATCTAGACATAAAAATAGTAAGTATTTATGCAAATGATTATTTTGAACCATAAAAGGAGGCCATTTAATCACAAGAGGAAAGAGCTTGTTTTTCTTGATTTAATAGATAGGGTTTGTTTTTGTTTTGTTTTAGCTCTTTAGACCTATGATAAGGCAATACCCAAGTGCTAAATGCAAGAGTTATAAAATTGTGAATGTTATTAAATGACCATATCTCTAGGAGAAACTTTAATAAGCAGGTGTGAAGCATTAGTGCTGCTGGAGAGGCTGGCCTTGATCTATACCCACAGTACTTGTTAGTGCAGAAATGCAAAAACCAGGAGAAAGCCTCCAAACTGGTGATTAAACAGAATTACATTCTACTGATGAAAAATGCATCTTTATTTAACCATCCGAAGACTGAAAACTAAAGCGGCCAAAAGTGTGAGCTAGACTACACAGGCAGAAGCTTTCTCATATTTTACCTTTTGGAAAGTGAGCTGTTAAAACTTCTCTGGAAAGTTTTTGTCCATGATTGAGTTCAGCAATGTATCATTTTTTATGAAAATATTTCATGGCAAAAGGGAGAGTAATGATACATATATACAGTGGTAATTACTGCAGTTGAAGTGAGAAAGCCACAGTTTTAAAAATATGCCTTTGAGCCAGATGTGCTGGTGCACACCTGTAATCTCAGTACTTGGAAGGATGAAACAGGAGGATGGCATGTTTGAAGCCAACCATAGCAACTTAGTGAGACCCTGTTTCAAAATTAAAAATAAAATAGTAGTAGGGATGTAGCTCAGAGGTAGAATTTCCTTGGGTTCAATCCCTAGTACTAAAAAAAAATTGCCTTTGAAATATTATAAAAATGAAAAAATGAATAATTATCTATTATTTCATATAAGTACATCTAATTATCCCTATGTATACAAACAGCTCTTTATGCAGTTGTTTTTCCGTATATCCGTCCATTATCTATCTCTCTATCATCTATCTATTGGAATAAGAGAGGGTTTTTCGTGCCAAAGCATTAATTTCAAAGTACAAATTTATATGCATAAGATAATCATATTAATGACCTTGACTTCCCTTATTCAAAAAACTCTCCTAAGAATGGCAATACTTCACAAATATATAATTATGCTCATATATATGCATAAATTGTATTGTAGTATTGTATAAAGATAAAAAGCAATATTCTAACATTACTTATTTAAGGGTGGAATAAAAAGGGAGATTTAGGTGGCATCACTGAACTTTACCTATATATTAATTTGAATTGATTTTCTAGTTACACTGTCTACTTTTATTTTCTGTTTAAAGGATAATGATAATGGAAAAATAATAAGACATTAACACTAGTCTGTAGATGTGGTATAGTTGTAAATCATGCCATGTGGATATGAAAAATGTGTATAATATTAAACTTTATAGAAACATTGACTTACAGTTTCAATTGCGTCCAGAAATTGTTTCTTAACTTTGAATACTAAAATTTTGCTTATTAAGGATTAGGGAAGTTGTATATCAGTAGTTACCTTAATGAGGGCCTTTTAAAATCTCTGGCCTATGTTTATCTACCATCCTGAATTTAGGTTGATAAATTAGTTTCTTATTGAAAAATAAAACATTTTCTTCTAAGCTCTGTTAAAGTTACTTATTGATATGATTGTTTCATTTTAAGCTTATATGAACAAAATTTTGTTTTTTATTCACAAATGATAGCTAAATGTCAACATATGAGCATTATTTAACTATTTAGCCCTCATGGACTACATATATGCATATGTATATACTTACAACATTACATTAGATAAAATGAGATTAATTGGTATTAGGAATCAAATATAATGGAAAATTATGTGAAATAATTGGTTTTCATTTTATTACATTATTTCACTTTTTAGGAATCCTAGTTATGCATAAGTTCTGCAACTGCTTTTTGATTCCTAAATTATGACCTACAAAGTAGTAGGTTTCTTACAGATCAAAATAGAACATGGCAAATTCAAATCGATGGATCAATTTGTAATATTTCAATACCTAAACATAGCTTGTGTGTGTGTGTGTGTGTGTGTGTGTGTGTGTGTGCGTGTGTGTGTGTGTTACTCGGATTGAACCCAGGGCCATTCTATGTCTGAGTACACTCCCACCCTATTTTATATTTTGAAACAGGGTCTAAGTTACTGTGCGCTGGCCTCAAACCTGTGATCTTCCTGTCTCAATCTCACAAGTAATGGGATTACAAGTGTGTGCCACCAGGCCCAACTTTAAACATAGTTTGTTTTGTTTTAAAATATACTTTTATTGGTGCATCATAACCATACATCATAGTTTTAAAAAATTAATGATTTTCAAAAAACAAATATGGCCGGGCGTGGTGGCACACGCTTGTAATCCCAGCATTTGGGGGGCTGGGTTCATGGCCAGCTTCAGCTACACTCCGCAACTTAGTGAGACTCAGTTTCAAAATAAATTAAAAAAAATAGGCCTGGGGGTGTAGCTCGGAGGTAGAATGCCCCTGAGTTCCATCCCCAGTACCGAAAAAAAAAATATATATATATGTTTTACTCAGCTTTTTTTTTAATCACTGTGACCAAAATAACTGACTAGCAAATTTTTAGGAAGAAAGGTTTATTGCCTCATGGTGTTAGAGGTTTCAAAGGTTTTAGTCCATGTTGGGCTGGCTCCAAGGAAGAAACTGCTCAGCTGCAGTGACTGAGGGCATGGAAGAAGAAAAGCTTCTGGTGGCCAGGAAGATGGGAGAGGGAGAATGAGAGAGAGAGAGAACAGCTACAGTCCCCAATCTCCAGGGCCATGCCCCCAGAAAAACACCTCCTCACACCTCCAAACCTGGCTGCACAGTCTAATAGATTACATGAGCTTCTCTGGGGGAACATTTTATATCCAAACTATAACAAAAACAGCAAAAGTATGTGTACTAGGTAAAGAGGTTAATTTAAATTTCAAAAATATTGGTAAATTTGAGATGGTGAAAGAATAGTATAAGTTAATGAAAATAATAAGATTCTTATTTAAATTAATTAAATAATTATACCTTTAGTATGAGTTACAGTCATAGGTAATACAGAAAATATTAACATGAGTATAAGGCTGTCCTAACCACCTGGAATGCATAATATATTAAATATGTGAAAGTAAGCATTGAATAAAACTATGTTGCACAGAGGGTTATAATATTCAGAGAAGACAGAATAAAAGATCATCAGTGTTTATTATTGACTTAAAAAGGTTGGTAAAAATTAGTGCCTAGACAGATGATGTAAAAGTGAGCAAATCTAAGTGCTTCAAATCAACATTTTCTTCTAGTATTAAAGTAAGTAAGCATTATATATAGAATCCTTAAAAATGGCTGCTAAGAAAACTAAAAGGATCCTAGAAATTAGCAAAACTTCCAAGAGTGCTGGCAATCAAGATTATTGAAGTCTATTAACCTAAGAGGTCATAAGATGGGCAAATTGATGCCATAAATATTAATACTGGCCCCAGATATGAAAATAAACATCTGAGGCTGTATCTTTGTCTTACCCCTTTTTTATGATTGGTAAGTAGCCTAGCAAGGGTGCTGACAAGAAAGGGATGGAGTAGTTTAAGATGCATTGCATTCTTCTTCCTGAATATTTCTCCCCTTCCTCAAAGAGGAGTAGACAGAACTTTCTGTTGGCATTTGCAGTACTTCCCTCTGGGTGACGTGTGTGTATTTCTTCCTTGCTATCAGGCTTAGTCCTGTGGCTTGCTCAGGCTAATAAAATGTGAGTGAACTCAAGTGTGACAAGCTATAAGTAGCTTTGTACAGAATTGCCTGCATCTACTAATTCTCTATAATTGACGTGTGAATTTCAAATAACATAATGAATTGGAGAAACAATTTGTAGTGGAAAGGTAATTGCCATCTGATTCTGTGACAGGTATTCTTGTCTAAAATGTTTATTTATTCTTGAATTCCATAATCATTCACAGAAAGCTTACAATGTACTAGGTTCTTTGGCAGGTGTTGAGGACATAGAGTGTGGGCATTTAACATCATTATAGAAACCAGAGCAGACTTTAAGTGTTTTAACACAGTTTACATACTGCCTCTCCAGAGCTGCTTCCTTCACCTCTCAGGCTCTCAATCTACAGAGGAGTGATTAACAGACGGGGGGAAAAAAGGCTATTAAATAGTAATGAAACAGAGAAAAGAAGCAATCTAGATATAGTGAGGATATGATCAAGATATATAATACAACAAAGAAAATAAAGGATGAAGCTGCCCAAGAAGAAAGGTGAAAAGAAATAAAAGTGTAGGTATGCAAACAAACACATGTAAATAAAAGCAAAGAACATATTGTGCATAATGTAGATGAGTGTGATGCTGACACAGAGGTAAATTTCTCACAAATGATTTGAAGGTTGAAAATGTAAAAGTACATTTAGTGTAATAAAACAGGATCTGTAAGACAGAGTGTAAAGAAAAGACATGGAATGAAAAGGTAGTTTGTAATCCTAAATAAGCACATCATGTATCAAAATAATCCTTGAGAAAATACATAAAAATAGCTAGATATAAAGTGTGAAAGGTAGCAAGAGTACAACCACATAGGCTCTCTTTGAGCCTTTGAATCATAGAAAAACATTACAGAAATTCAATTTTCATTTTTTTTTTTTTTTGGTCATTAGTGAAAACAACAACAACAAAAAACTTGCATCAAAGGAATCCAATCAACGCAACTTTAAACCTCTTTTTTTTATTGTTATTGTAGTAATTCATGCATTGTAAGCGAACATCTTTGTTAGGTACAAATTGTTAACAACATATTTGCACACAATTCTCATTTTACCCCTTCCCCAATTCCCACCCCATTCCCTCGCCCTCCCTCCCCCTCAGGTTCAGTTCAGTGAGTGACCTTGATATGATTGTGTATGTACATCATGTGCCTTAGGGTGTCCACCTGCCCCATCCATCCCCTACGATTAAATCAACTTCTTTGGTTATCTTCTTTTCATCTGGAGACCCTCCTCTGCCTCATCTTCTCCCTAGCATCCGCATATTAGGGAGAACATATGCTTCCTTACTCTTTGTGACTGGCTAATCTCACTTAACATGATGTTTTCCAGTTGCATCCATTTCCCTGCAAATAACATGATTTTGTTCTTCTTTATAGCTGAGTAAAATTCCACTGTGTACATATCCCATAGTTTTGTAATCCATTCATCTGTGAATGGACATCTTGGCTGCTTCCATAGCTTGGCTATTGTGAATTGTGCAGCTATAAACATAGATACATATGCATCGGACTGATAGTTTGGTTTCCATTCTTTTGGGTATATACCCAGTAGTGGTATTGCTGGGTCATATGGTAAGTTCACTCCCATTCAATGATAACATTTATTCTTATTTAAATGTTATGCAATGTATGTGCATATATTGAAACATTACATGACACCACATAAATAAGTTCATTTTTATGTTTTATATATGTGTTGAAAATAAATCACACTTCTATCCAGCCACCATTTAAATGCTTTCAAACACTGCAATGATGACTAAAAGTCTCTGAATGATGAAACGAGTAACTTGAGAACATTAGACTCCACTAAAGTGTTTCCCATGTATGAAACAGAAAATAACAGGCAGTGTCAACTGTGGAAGAACTCAAGATGACAACACACAGGAACGCTCCTTAATATATCTATATGAAGACAAAAATAGAGCCAATTAAGAAATGAGCTTAGCGAAAAACCCAAAAAGAGAAAAGCCCCAGTGACTGTGTCCATTTAAACAAAAGAAACATAAATATTTGCCTGAGATTAAAAATGTTATAAGATGTTACAATGTTGTAGTAAAAACTTACTTACAAAAATATAAAAATTAAGAAGTAGAGAATTTAGAAGATGTGTAAGAATCCTAATGACTTAGTCAATTGATGATTTCTAAAATTAAAACACAGTTTAAATTTACCCAAGAATTCCAGCCTTAACATGTTCTATAATTGCTTTTCTTATCCTTAGGATGATCTTTTGATACCATATTTTGTAGTGAAGATTTTTTAATTAAGCACATTTACAATGTCTTTATTCTAACTTCACTTTATTTTCAGATGTTACATTGAGGTTAATGAATTTCTTTAAAATAGTATTGGGATGTTGGACTATTTTAAAATAGAACAATATATCATTTCACCAATATATACACTGGAAATGCCAGGGATTATGTTATTATAAGTGGATCGTGAAATATTAGCAAATGAGTACCACCATGTTTGAAAAGAATTATACATCATGAACAAGTGGGATTTATTTAGAATACACAATTCTGGCTTGACATTTGAAAATCAAGTAATTCAATCTACCATATGAACAAGATAAAAATTAAACATTATATGATCATATCAATTTACATAGAACAGTCACATAACAGAATAAATATCTGGGTACATCCTGCTGTAAGTAAATGGTTGAATATATGTTGTAAAGAGTAAAAAAATCTCCTTTTCGGAAGAATTCCAAATTCTGTACATCCATATTCTGTCCTGATGGAGGAACAGAGATGTCCATTCTTTATTTGAGCTACCCTACTGACTTCCTCCCAAAGATCGTAGTCTTAGAAAGGGGAAAAAGAGTAACGTGGCAGTGGAGATATTTCAGTCAGGACCTAAACAGTGATAATTAATGTTGACTGCAATGTGACCTTGATATCCTGCAATGAAAATGGTGGTTCATCACTGTGACCTTCCTCCCCAAAACATAACCCTGGTCTAATCGTGAGAAAAATATTAGATCCCAATAGGCATTCTATGAAATATTTAAGCAGCAATTCTCATGGTTGTCAAGATTTTCAAAAAGCAACGAAAGTCTGAGAATTTGTCAGAACTAAGAGGAGCCTCAGCTCAGGAGACACCGTAGATCAATGAAATGTGGGTCCTAAATCGGATCCTGGAACAGGACAAGGACATAAGTCGATAATTAAGGACACCTGAAAATAATTTAGGACCAATTTAATAAAAATCTATAATATTTGTTAATTAAAAACAATAAATCTATCATTGATTTTAGATATTAATAATGAGGGAAACTAAGTGTGATTTATATAGGGAATTTTTGTACTATCTTCACAATTTTTCTGCAAATCTAAAACTGTCCTAAACAATAAAGTCTATGTAAAAGAAAACTAACAATAGTTACAGCTACATGGTGGATTTGGGGGGAATGTTTTCTCCATTATTACTTTGCTAAGATCATTTAACTTTTATATAAAAAATAATTTGTTTAAAATGACTAAGTTTTGTACATTGTAGATGATTTCATATTCTGTGTAGCTGTTCTCCTGAATTTGTTTTCCATTGCTATAATTTGTTTTCATTCTTTGTCATATTACATAAAACATTTAGATATATTTTATATTGGTTCATTTTATCAATCACTACAAACTACCAAATAATTTTTTTGGAAAGAGGCATGATGTGCAAACACAAGGACAATATTATATTACATCTATAAAATATTTACCAAATACTTTTTATGTTTGTGGTATAAATAGTGAGACAAGCAGAAAAATTAAAAACAGGAAAAAGAAAAATATTTACATTTTGTAATGAGCTTATGAGACTTCATCATTCATTCATCCATACATCCCATACCTCCAACATTTTTTTAAATTTAGTAACCCTCTTATTTGTAGTAAATTTAATAACCCTCTTATTTGTATGCCTTATTTATTAAGGCATACATATTATGTTTATCAAGAGTTTCCTTGCAATATTTTATGCTTAAAGACACACACACACCCCACCACCACCACCACTACTAGTTTCTGAAGGGTTCAGAAAACCCAGGGGTTGAATGTGGTTTAATACATTCTCTTCAAATTGTCTTTTCTTCCAAAATAATCTAGCTGCTAACCTCTAAATCAACTTTAAGATTATTGGTTTAGGTTTAAACTTTCATATGACTAGCTTTTAAAAAAATATTTTGAATTATTTTGTCTAATTGCTAGTCTGTGGTATAGAAATGCTAGGCCCTCTGCATGTTAGAATATTTCTATAAGTGTGCAACTGATGCTCAAAGCAATGCTACTTTAATAAGTTATACAAATCATGATTGCATAATATAGATTAATTAACATGGTAAGTTTTCTCTAAAATGTTATCTTGCCTTAGGTATTTTTTAGCCCATAAAATCCTACAGCCTGTTTATGATAAGCCAAAGTTATTTTCATTTATAGAAAATTTTTGCTTCAAGATTCATAAGTTTTGGACTGAGGTATGATGGACACACACACACAAAAAAAAAAGGAGAGAGAAAGTATATATATTTATTAGCAAGGAGAGGCCTGTTGATAAAGGTCTAGCCAAGAAACCAAAATATTTTAAAAGTTCTTTTTCTTAATATTCATTTAAACAAGAATGCACAGAACTTACAAGTGGAACAGTCATATGCACTGTCACAACACACACACACACACACACACACACACACACACACACACACACACACACAAAGGCTAGCAAAATTTTATTGTTCTTTTTGTTTTATTTTGCGGTACTCGGGATTGAAATTAGGGGCATTCTGCCTCTGAGTTACACCCCAACCAACCCTATATTATATTTTGTTTTGAAACAGGGTCTCTCTAGGTTGCTGAGAGTCTTTCTTTGTTGCTGAAGTTGTCAGCTTGCTTGGGACATGATAGAAGATGCTTTAAATTTTTCTCACAGCCTATCCATTGACTCAAAGAATCAGTCTTTGATGAGATGAAAACTAAGCAGCAAAATCTATTTTGGCTGTTTGCTGATTCTTTTTCTTCTAGACAAAGTATTGACCTTTCAGTTACCTACCATTTGTCACATGCATGCAGAGGTAGTGGTTCTCAAGAGAGAGAAAAACTTATGGAGGACAAGAGAAATGTTTTGTGGAGAGAAGAGAGAGAGAGTGAGTTGGGGTAAGGGCTGCTGGACATGGCCTTTTAATGTTGTAAAATATTCAGTCCTCATAAATTAAGTACCAGGAAGCAGTAGTAGCAAGAAAAACAAGTAAACAAACAAAAGCCAATAGCAGCTCATGATTGTTTCGGGATATCGTCCCTCCTGTCATATTTACAGATTATCAAATAGAAGATTCATAGTAGGTTACAATCTCATTAGAGTAACGTGTAAGTAAGAATTTACTGGGAGGTATGGATTGTACTTGGAGCTTTAGATGATAAATTATCTTTTATATGTAAACCAAGAATGAAATGTAGAACTTGCCAGAGAGCAAAGTGAGGAATAATGGTAACAATAGTTGCTTATTATTATTATTACAACAGCAATTATTTTTATTATTATTTTGTTGTCATTGTTATAACAGCAGCAGCAGCCACCAATATTGACCAATTTCAATCCCTGTTTTAAGGACTTTGCTGATATTATAGCATTAAAATTTCAAAGTAAATAAGAATTGGTTGCTGTTACCTGGTATCACAGGCCAGGAGACAAACATAGAATGTTCAGTTAATGTGTCAAAGTCACCCAACTGGTAAACAGTAGTACTGGAAATGTTAACATAGTCCATGGGCTCAAATGTGTTGCAGAGAGCTCAAACTGTAGTTAGTTTAAGATTATTAATAGTACATGTGATTTTCATACACAAAAAACATCCCACTGAAGAAAATTTAAGTAACATTTTTATTAGGTCTTATTATACAACATAGCTGTGTGTTATTTGGATATAAACTATACTCCAATGTTGAGTACTGCAGTAATCATCTCATTCTTTGGTAAAAAGAAGAACCTCTGATCCTCTTAATATTTTTTCGAAAATGTTCTAAAAATTGTCTACAGCTCTATAATCTTAGATCTTAATTTATTTTATTTTTAAATATGGAACTGTTAATGAGTTTTCTGTCCCCAGAGAGTCCTTTAACTTGAAATTCAAGAATGCCATAACCTTTCTGGAAGTGTTTCTAATTGATTAGCAATTATAGGTAATTCAATTAAATGAGCTCATTTTTATTTTTAATGAAGTTGTTCCTGTAATAATTATTTCCTGAGTACTGTACTTCAAGAATCTAAATATATTTCTTCTATTTGCCTAAATAATCCATTCTGTAAATTAAAACAATGGCTCTTTATTTCAATACTTAATCTTTCCCTCACCCACAAAGATGTCATTAAACAACCCTTTTGGTATCGTTCCAGCATTAATACACTGCCACATTATTTTCAGAAGAAGATAATAATTCAATGGCTATAAGTAAAAGAATAGCACAAAAGGGATGTGATAGATCATCATTGTTTCTATTTTATTTTCATATATTGAAAGATTGTCTACAATGACTCTAGCTATAGATGAAAAGAGTTGCAAAGGACTTGAGGTGCTAAATTAATGTTTGTTTCCTATATAAATGTTATGAAGAATTGAAGCAAGGAAGAAAATTATTTCTTGGATAAAAAGTAAAATTAAAAACTGGGAGGAGGAGAGAAAAAAAAGTAGGGGGTTTAGATAGGAGATAAGAAAATTAAAGTATTTTTAAGTTTAAAATGTGTGGCAAATAATATTTAAACTTATATGATTTAGTTAGAAGGGGATCATGTTCAATTAATGAGAATTAGTAAACCTGAGAATTAGAATGGATATTGGATTTTTTAAACCAAATTCGTCCTTCACTGGTTCCCTTACTCTCATTGTCCCATCCAGGGTGCTTCACTTTCAGAATATGTATAATATTGTCTACATACATTTATATGTCTTATGTATATAGTCATGTGGAACACTAGTACACTTAGGAATACATGCTAATGCATGGAGATATAATCAGTATGAAGAGAATCTAGAAGACAGCATGTGAAATAAGAGCAAAAAAAAGAACTGAATAACATGCTTATCCTAAACCAAATAAATGTCTTCTAAGAGCTAAAGGCACTTCCAGGGGATATAAGATGAATTGGTGATTCAAGTGATTGAAACAAGGTCAATTTCCTCCATTTGTTGAGCCAGGTAGAAGAGGAATAATGATTCATGGATGAACTTTGGCAGAGGCATAGGAAACTGAGAAATGATATTGATGGTGGGACTGAAGATAGAGAGGAGATTTAACTTAGTTTCCTCAGCTTCTTATTCTTTAGGGATGAAGACACTCTTTCAAGAAAGAGTGCTAATATCTGAAAAACAGTTTCAGGGCCTATTAACTCCCTTAGAAGAAATGAATTTTCTAGCACTTTAGGCACAGAGAGAATTTAGATAATTGGACATTATTTAGGAAATGTATTCAGTGGCTCCAGTGTACATTATTTAGGAAAATGATTCACTGTATTTAGTGGGTTTGATGGTGAATGATTGGGCCATAGCAAATGATGCAATTTTACCATCTCTGCATATATTTCTAAATGATATATACCAAAATACTATGACAAGATATTCTTAATATTTTATGAATTCAAGTACAAAGACAACTCATGCAAAAGATGAAAATGTTTACAATTAAATATTGCAGTAAAATTATAGTGAAACTTGAAAGGTCTTTATGAATAGAAAAGGAAAAATTACCATCAACAATTATCAAAAACCAAGAACAAAATAAAATACAAATAATGTGCAAAGACTAGATTTCCTTTAAGAGAATAATAACCTATCACTTATTAGGAAAATAAACCTCTTTTGATGTATGTTAGAGTACACAAAGGATGAATATCTAAGGAGATATTAAAGAAAGTAAATTAAAAAGTACTATAAAAATGCAGTGAGCTAAAAGTAAATAATTTCATAACTTATGATGATAATTCATATAACTATAATTTGATGGTTTTTTAAAACATAATAGCTAGAATAGTACAATTTAATATACTTAAAAGTAACTTCAAGTTAAAGATTCATATATTGGTAATATAGAAAATAGCAAAGAGTTGAAAAACTAAATTAAGATTTTAATTTACTGAAATATGAATATATGTGTATTTTTGCCACATATATGTCATAATGTCTGGTAGAGTAAGAAAAAATGGCAATCAAAGAGACTGAGTTAGAGTAAGGAAATAAAAGTCAAGGAAAGAAAGTGAAGGAAGCACTAAAGAAGAATGTCAGCTACAAAACACAGAATGTTACAACTAAAGAAATCCACATAAATCAGGGGCAACAAATATGAATAAACACTGGCTTAAAAAATAGGGACTGAGTTGGGCACTGTGACACCCACCTGTATTACCAGTACTTGGAAGGCTGAGACAGGATAATCACAGGTTCAAGACCTGTCTCAGCAACTTCATGTGGCCCTGGCCCTCAGCAACTTAGTGAGACTCTATTTCAAAACAAAAATAATAAAAATGGCTGGAGGAAGAATGGCCGTGGGTTCAATTCTCAGTACCAGGAAAGAAAAAAAAAAAAAAAAAAAAAGGCAGAGAGATCCCTCCTTTTTTCCTCCACTAAAATAGACCAAATATGAAGATGTCACTAATGACGTGACTAAAAAGGAAAGGAGGAATAAGGAATGGGATGGGGTTAGGAGCAAAAGCACCCCAAGAGATATTAATATGCACATATATAAATGTATCATTTTGAGTCTCACTATGATGCATAATTATATTGTGAAAACAAAATTCTAAGAATTAAGTTTTAAAAAAGCAGACACTCTTTTTGAATTGGGAAACAAAAATGAAACTTGTCAATAGCAATAAGTAAATCAGCAATCATAAAAATATGAACATATATATTCCTTCATATCCAGAGATTCATTTTGGATTAAAAAAATCTCTTTAATTTTTAAAATGTACTTAGATAAATTTAATGGAAAACAGAAATGAAAACACAGGTATTCTCACTGTCAAATGAGTTTTTTTGCAAAGCACAGGAGAGCTAGTAGCTGTTGGAAAAGTGGAGACAAGAAAATTAATATTAATTAATTAATTTATAGAGAAGGAAGAACAATGGGATTGTGTTCTCATGGAAATAATCCAGGAAAAAGTGAAAATATTGGAATGAGAGGAAAAACATAGGGAATTGCTGCAGTGATATTTTACATGGACAATAGTTCATGAATCAAGAAGTACCATTGCTAATTTCACAGCTAAGTCAAAAAAATAACCCTTGAAGGAGATAACTTTAAAAACATCCCTAATAATAATATAAATGAGTAGTGAGGCAATTGTTAAGATGTCAAAAAACTAATTATGGCACATCAACAACTACTCTAATATATTAATAAATTAGTAAATAGACACAAAACCTTTAAAGACAGTAAAGACAGATGTAATAGTTATCATAGAAAGAGCTAAAAGCAAACTTTTAGCACTGGTTGCCTCTGAGTAAGAAGTAGAAAGGCTTTATTTTGAATGTTATATTCTGCTGGGATATTTGAAAGTTATGACTATGTGGATATATCATCACTGAAATATATCATCATGAAAATATATTAGAAATAAGTTACCTTTTTTGTTGTTTTTTGTTTTTTGGGGGGTTTTTTGTGGTACTAGGGATTGAACTTGGGTGTTCTACCTTCGAGCTATACTCCCAGCCCTATTTTTTTATTCTTTATTTGGAAACCGGGTCCCCCTAAATTTTGGAGTGCCTCACTAGAGGGCTGAGTCTGGCCGTGAAAGTGGATCCTCCGGTCTCAGCCTCACAAATGCTGGGATTACAAGCGTGTGTCACCACGCCTGGCTTAAAAGTAACCTTTTTTAAGGCAGCAAATTATGGTACACTTTCCCAATGGAATTTGAGGATGCAATTATCTAGAATAAGATAAATCTATACATGTTGACACAGAGTATGCTCCAATATGTTACTTTGTAGAAAAATTGTTGTAATAGAAAAATATGTATTGAATTCTGAACGCACATATTTAGGTGGAGTATAGATTTTGGGGAGAAAAATAAAATTTGTCAGTTGGATTTTTAAAGAACCCTAAACGTGAATTTCTCAGCTAATTTTCATATTCTTAACTAATAAGTTTTAATAACTAGTAAGAATTTTAAAAGTCAGGGGTTTCTGAGAAATATTTGAATTACTGTATAAGGATATATGCCATTTGGGAAAATAAAAACCTTTCTCCTTTTGATGCTAGAATAAGGTCATGGGGTTTCCATTAACTTACATCAATTCCATCACTCTCTGTGACATTGATTACTGACCACCGAGGGAAAAGCACCTAATTTCTTATAGAATTTCTAAAGAGATGAGGACAATAGGTCAAATTTTATCTTCTTGAATCGACTCCCTGTGCAATATTTGCTATAACCTTGATTCCCTGCATGTGAATTATGACAACCATTTTGATCACTAATTGGGTCATCATATGTATTTAAATTCCATTAGTTATTTAAATAATGAAACTGTCCTAGATCTTCATTTATCCTAGAATTAGAGATATGGTCAATGTAGTAGTCTGTCCTTCTGCCTACAAGCAAATAATTGGGCCATGTGTACTAAATTAAATAGTTAGGTTATAGAAAGCAAACAATCAGATTATATAAGCGAAATGATCATGTATTTAGCTAATCACTTGTATTTATATATTTGTAGAGTGGGCAAGAACAAGAGGACTGTTAGGGAACAGCTTTGGTTATAGCTCAAATCAGATCTTTCATTTTTACCCTTAACTTTTACTGCAGCTACTTGACATGTATTTTGCAGGCCAATTGTGTGCAAAAACTGTTCTATGGGATTGGACTACGTCAGTGAACAAAAGTCAAAAACTCTTTCCCATTAAAAATAAATCTGAAAAATATCATTATGCACCGTAAGAAACGGAATTGAAAAGAGAAACATGTCCTTGCTCTCTTTCACTCTACTGTTTTTAGTATTCTTAGAAAACTTACAGACATTATGAATTCAGAGATAAAAATGCAAATCCAGATGGAAACTGTGCCCCGCATGCTGGGATTGCAGACTACCAGGATGTACTGGGAATTAGAGACCTACCAGATGATGGATGGTGACAGCATTGTTCACATAATGAAGTGGCCATTGAAGCTTTTTTAAAAGGGGAAAGATGACAAGGGGGAGCTGAGCACTTTTGTCTTTGGAAGAAGAAAAAGCTTTACAACATTACTGCTACTTCTTTTCCAACTTCATTAATCTTTTTCATGAAAATCTATCTTATTGTCAAATAGCTTGGTGGCCACTTTGGGAAAATACTTTACTTCTTTAAAATGGAACCTTTGCTTTATTGTCCTGAGGCTCTTAGTGAGGTTCCACCTTCAAAGATTACCAAGGAGACCAGCAAGGCATCGAAAGGCCAGGATGAAGATGCCAAAATGGTACGGTTGGACAGGCACAAGTTTTGCCTTGTGGGCCAATTTTTAGAACACAAACCCAAAGAAGAGCAACATGATGTTGCTGAGAATTGTCATGCAGAGATGTTTATTCTTGAGTTAAAGAAAGAACCTTTTGAAACTGCTCTAGTAAAATCTCTTCTGAAAGTTTGAGGCTAAGGTTTAAGGGCACAAACATCAAAAACAGAATGTCACAAAAAGAAACATCTGTGAAAAACTCAACACACCTAAAAGCAGTCAAATTATTTCCCAGTCTCAATTTGCAAAACTTGTCACAATCACAATTAATATCTATTTTGATACAAAGAAAGCAGGAGAGCAACACATGAAAATTACTCAAAATTTCTTCCTTTGGAAAATATTTAAAAATCCAGAAAAACTTCACTCTGAATATTAAAACATAGACTTGGTTTTGCAGGAAATTATTTTTAAATAAGAATACTTGAGCGATTAGGAATTATTTTTAAAGTGAATGCTTCATCATTAATCATTGTTTTTCTTTTCAAAACCCTTGGGCAGACAGTTTTCTTTGTGGTGCATACCAATTAAATCATTTTGGTGTTCTAACAAAGTTCAGCTCTATTGTACTTTACATTCATAATGCCTTTATGTTTTGTCTTTGAGATAGCTGTATTGTCTTTGAAGTCACAGGTAGGTACTTATTTCTAGCCTTCTTTTCCTGCATAGATTCATCTGTGCAGTGGGTGGAACTGGCTGTATCTCAGTACCAAGCTTTTACTCATAGGGATCACAAACTAAAAAACATGCAGCCTGCCATGCCAAAGGCGTGTCGGGGACATAGAAAATGAGGGCAAATTTTGCTGCTGGCCTAATACTTTGTCTTAAAAATGTAGCAGGATATTCCTCTAGGGTTCAAAAGAGAATTTATAAAATCTGAGTTGCCAGTTGTCTTTTATTGCCTTGAATTAAGCTCATGCACGGGATAGGCTAAAATAGAAACACTATTCACATCTGATTGTAAATGTAAAAATACAGAATAAATAAATGAGTGAAGTAGAGTATAACTAATGAGGAAATAAAAAGGGGTTTAAAAAAATTTAAGCGTTACTCATATTTTCTTCTAAACATTCTTTGAAATGGAACTGGCAGTAAGATTAATACAGGATTTAGTTCTTTGGCTAGTCACAACTGGAGAACATAAATTATTAATTACAGAATTTTAATTATAAAAGTCTTTTAAATATAATCTGTTTTCTGATTTAATAAATCAGCATAAAAATACAACTAACCATATTTTTGCCCATAGATTTGGGGACTTAAAATTAAGATAGTCTAACATGGAAATTAGAAATAACATATACAGTTTTTTCTTTTATATCCTTTTTCTTTAAAATTTTATTATTGAAAAATACCTGAGGTTTTCCATTTTTAACTATGACAAGAAGAGAACTTGAAAGCTGTTACATTCTACAATAAGAAAAAGCTGGACAAACTACAAATTAGTGACTCTTCTTGGACCTGTCAGAGAAATGGATTTCCATAGACAGAGAAAGTCACAGCTGAGACTTGATTACCTAGAGTAAAAGCCCTGGGAGCCAGAAAATGGCAAGTAGGCTTAAATGATAATTTTGATTAGTTGCTGAATTGCTAGTCTTAGAGTGACAGACTCCTGGAAGAGGTGTGCAGATTTAAGTTTTCAAAAAATATATATTCTGGGTTTTACCTATAGGGATCCTACTAAGATAAGAATTTGAGGATACAGAGAAAAAAGATATACTGAATCTGAAGAAAGAACCACCCAGAAACTTTTGGAATTCAGGAAATGTCCAGGAGCCATTGGAATGTAAAACAAGCAACTGCAGTGCAATCCCAAACTGCCATCCTTGTTCCTGCCCAGTCCTTGCATGCAGAAAGGAGCCTGATATAAGTGAGAGTTAAGTGCAAACAGAAGGAAACTGGGTGTGTGTGTGTGGGGGGGGGGGTAACCCTGTCCTGACTCCACTTCTAGTTCTACCTCTAGCTACTATCCCTTTACAAATATTAGAACCCTAGACCAAGAGATTGCTTCTCCCTCTTGAGATAGCCCACAATCTCTTTCCCTTATGAGTACACAATCTTTGAGTTCCTACATAACACTCTGCTTGTACCTCAGTATCTGACACATGCTTAATTTTTTTCATCATCTACATCAAGGACTCTGTCATTCTGAGTAGATGTCCCCTTCTTGGAGGTCTCCTTGTGAGGCAAGGCAGAGGACCTGGGAAAAGGGGGGATTAAAAATGGCCATCTGTATCACCTCTGTGAGATCTGAGGAGGTAAGGGATTGAGGTTTGCCAGGAGATCAGGGCCCATCAATCCTCATTCCCTGTGGGAATGAGATAGGATAGGAGAAATAAAATATATTAGGTAGAAAGAGATGAATTGGGAAGGAAAGAGAAAATATAGTTTTAAAATCTAGAAACTTCATAATTCTTAACTTCACCTTAAAGAGTCTGTTCTTTCTTAGACAAAAGCTTTTAATGAGCCACATTTTTAATCACAATGGCCTAACTGACCTGTCCTTTTCCTTTGGCAAAAGCCCTCAATAAGCTTACATTTTTTAAATCATAATGACCTATCTTCATACCTGAACTTCCGGGAATGCTTGGAAAACAAACAAACAAACAACAAAAAAAAAAACCAATCCCCAAAGGGAGGCTCACATTTGTCAAGCCCAGCACCCTATCTCCATGAGTAAACTTCCTGAGATACTTGGCAAGAAGAAGAAAAAAATCCCAAAGGAAGTTTCATCATTTGTCAAACTCAGGCATCACCCAGCACCCACCAATGAAATGGTGAGAACTTAAATATTCCAGGAAAGGATACTGGCCACCCTGTGTCATCTCATCCCTGCCATGTTTCCCTAGCCACCCACTCTCACAGCCCCCCATATAAGGGCCTCTCACACTCTCAAGGTGGCCTCCGGTCTCCCTTGAACCTTGAACGTGTATCCCCACTTTTGCTAAATAAAACCTCCGTCTTTGTCTCTGACTGGTGCATACTGAAATTCTTTTTACCACAAAAGCCAAGAACCCCAAGGTCCTGAGATGAGTCTCTCAATCTCAAACCTAGGATCTCCTCAGGACTCTCCACAGAAATGTCATTTTTTTCCCATAACAGGAAGAGAGCAGAAAAATAATGCAGGGTCCCTAAGGTATGACATGCAAAGGGCAGTCTCTCACCCCAAATGTAATACATGTAAAGAAGGTTATCCAGAGTGACTGTAACAACTGACACATGGAAGCCTTCAGGCTTCTTTGAATACCTCAAAATCGATGGCTCTAGACCTGGTATCTGGAGCACAACTACATTGCCACAGACTGCCTTTCTATTCCCGGGAAAAGCCCATTCCAGACACTTTTCCCTTCGGTGTGACCCTTCCCCCTCTCTTCATAGTCTCTCTTACATGACACCTTCACTTTTCTAAATAAACTTCATGTATTCCCCTTTTGTGATTTAAATTTGAGTGTTTTCCAGGCAGATAGTCAAGGACAGAAGTTGAGTATAAAGATTTCAAAATCTCACCCCTGCTAACAGAAATACCTCTCCAAAGCCTTGCCTAAAGCAGTGGGGGAAAGGTATTTGTCTCACTTCTGCCCATTCTAGCCTTCTTGTTCTGCCTAAAGGAAAAAGGAAGCAATATAAGAATTAACACATGTAAATGCCATAGGCCACAGATAAGAATCAATAAAGGACTGAGATTTAATTAGAATACTACAGAATGTTTCACTCTCAGACATCTTATCAACACACAAAAAGAACTCTTCTATAATAACAAGTTGCAGATAAAAGACCTGAAGATAGACTTTTTTTTTATGAGTACTTAGTTCAAAACCAGAACAGTTGATGAAACAGAAAATAAGAGGAACTCAGAACATAAGAGGACTCTGGAATCTATCATTAATACGCACATTAAACAATGTCCAAATCCTAGACAGATTAATATAAATCTTCATGTTACTGGCTCATTTACCAACATTACTGTCATTTGAAACCACATGTCTGGCTTTCAACAAAAAGATACAGGGCACACCAAAGTAAAACTAACAGAGTCTGTAAGAGCAAAACAAGCATCAAAGTAAGACTCTGATATATAGAAAGTGATATCATCAAGAAGGCAAAGTAGAAGTTACCAGGATTATCATTCCTTGAAAACTCCAAATTAGATAGCCACCCACAACCTCAAATAGCCTTTTAAATACTCTGAAGAAACACAGTGGAGCAAAAAATAGAGAATATCAACATAGAACTATACTTATAATTTGATGTTATGAGCATAATCCTGGTGAGATTAGCACAGCAGATGCCAGGAGATGGCTAGGAACAAATAGGAAAGACAGAAGCTATCTATATCAGCCATGTGGTGGCTTGCACCTTTGTCCTCAGCTGCTCAAAAGTGCAAAGAAAAGACACTGGCATGTCTTGTCACTGAGTAAGCCAATAGCCACTCCCACCAGGAAACTTCAGAGAGTAGGATGAGGCTGCTTACCTCTCACCTGCCCACAGGAAGCAACTGCTATTTAATCATTTTAGGAAAGAAGCCACTACCTCTCAAGATTTTGAATGTGCCCCAACTGCAGAGCCATGGCTATTCTTCAAGTGTGACATTCCAGACACAGATTCTGTGATTGCACTGGGACCCACTACATACCAGAAACTGAAACCATCATCACGATGAGCTAGTTTACACTTTGAGTCTCAGAACTAAGCTGTCACTGCAGAAGCCTTTCCTCCAAGGAGAGGTTTGGAGCTCTCTAACTCAGTCACACCTGTGCTCCCGTTTGTGACTCCCTGGCTACTTCACAAACATTCCCACTTAGGTACTGTCACCAACTGGATAATCATCATGGGTGTATCTCCCCTGAACCAAAATAGCTCTATGTGTGCCAGTGCCTAAGCCTCAACTCTGTGGCCTCTCCATATGCAATGTCACTCATCAGACACAGGTGCCCTTGCCACTATAAGTAGTCCCACATGTCAAATCCAGTACCAAGGGGGATTCCTTAGGAAACAAATTCTATGATGGGAGAATAAAAGGTTACAGAGGCCTTAGCAGCTATGGTCACCAAAATAATCAAGTAACCATTACCACCACTGTGAAGATCCACAATGTTAATTATTGTTGAACTCTGCAATATTTATCAACACTGGTTTCAGCTGACAAAACTGCATAGAGACAACTCATATGTGATCTCACTGGTACCAGAACTGTTGCAATCCACCGAGTAAGTTCCTTTGGTCTTTCATTATTCATGCCTCTGCAATAAATATCAGTTCAAAGTAGCAAGAAACAGGAAAAACAAAGGAGTCTTATCATCATCATAAGGACACAATAATTTCCTAGTAGCTGATATCAAGAAATTGACATCTATAAATTGCCTAAAAACATGATTCAAGACAATTGTTTTAAAGAAGCTCAGTAACTTCAAGAAGATACAGAGAACATTTCAGTAACTCCAGGAAAACACTAAATAGTCAAAATGAGGAATTTAGCATACAGTATGAACCTGTGTATAGATCTAAACAAATTCCAGAACAGAAAAATATGATGAATGAAATGGAAATTGCAATAGAGAGTTTCAAGAGTAGCTAAAATGGGAGAATCTGTGTACTTCAAGACAGGTTATTAGAAAATATATAGTCATGAGACAAAAAGATAATAGAATGAAAATAATATTTAAAGTTTATGGTATTTATGTGATAGTGTTAAGAAAATCATTCAAATTATAGGAGTTCAAAAATCAGAGGAAAGAAACAAATGACTCCAGAGTTTAAAAAAAAATAATTGCAGAAAATTTTACAAATATGAGAAAAGATACAAATATCCAGATAGAGGAAGATTAAAGTTCTCCCATCAGATTCAAGCCAAACAAGATGATTCTAAAATATTTAATCAAGCTATCAAACATAAAGGCAGAGAAAGGAGTAAGAGAAAATAAGCAAATCACATGTTAAGGAGTTGTAATAAATTTAGGAGTGAATTTCTCAATAGAAACTTACAGTTCAACAGAGAGTGGGATGAAGGTAACAACAACTACTACCAAGTAAGAATACTATAACTGATAAAGTGACAAATCACAAATTTGTCACTTTATCAGGAGAAAAAGGGGCTGAGCCATTTGTCTTGGCACAGATCTGTAATTCCAGTACTTGGGAAACTGAGACAGGAGGATTGCAGGCTCAAGCCCAGTCTCAGAAACTTAGCAATTCCCTCAGCAGCTTAGTGAGACCCTGTTTTCAAATAAAAGACAAAATGTGCTTGGGGGTATATCTCACATATAGAATGCTCCTGAATTCAATCACACACACACACACACACACACACAC
>PVLC010025096.1:0-16985 GCA_004027655.1 Graphiurus murinus
AATCCCAGCATTCGGGAGGCTGAGACCGGAGGATCCAGGTTCGCGGCCAGCCTCAGCTACCTAGTGAGGCACTCTGTAACTTAGTGAGACTCGGTTTCAAAATAAAGAATAAAAAATAGGGCTGGGGGTATAGCTCGGAGGTAGAATGCCCCTGAGTTCAATCCCCAGTACCGCAAAAAAAAAAAAAAAAAAAAAAAAAGAAACAGCAACAAAAAAAAATCCTGGAGAGAGCCGGGCGTGGCGGCGCACACTTGTAATCCCAGCATTTGGGAGGCTGAGACTGGAGGATCCCCGGTTCGCGGCAGCCTCAGCTACCTGGTGAGGCACTCCTCAACGTAGTGAGACCCTGTTTCAAAATAAAGAATAAAAAATAGGGCTGGGAGTATAGCTCAGAGGTAGAATGCCCCTGAGTTCAATTCCCAGTACCACAAAAAAAAAAAAAAAAAAAAAAAAAAAAAAAAATCCTGGAGAGGAGGTAAAACCTAATGTCCAGACTGGCAACATTAGTAATATTATCAATATTATTACTATTTTGGGGAGTGGTCGGAACTGAACACACCAGGGGCATTCTGGCATTCTACCTCCAAGATACACCTCCAGTCTCTCGCTAGGTTACAGGAGGCTAGTCTCAAACTTCCTGGAACATTACATTACGTTTTTTAAAATTAATTAATTTATTTCATTTCTATGATACTGGAAATTTAATGTAGGGGCATTCTGTTTCTGAGCTACAACCCTAGTACTATGTGTGTGGTGTGATACTAGGGATTGAACCCAGGGGCATTCTACCTCCTAGCTATACTCCCAGCTCTTTTTTATTTTAATTTTGATGTAAGTTCTCACTTTCATGTAAGTTGATGAGAGTCTAGCTAAGTTGCTGAGGCTGGCCATGAACCTGCAATCCTCCTGTCTCAGCCTCCCAAGTACTGGGATTACAGATGTGCGTCACCACGCTCAGCTTACTTTTTATATATTTATGTACTTATTTATTGTTGCACTGGGGATTGAACCCAAGGGCATTCTTTCTCTGAGCTACATCACTAGCCCTATTTTATTTTTATTTTGTAACAGGGTCTCACGAGGTTGCTGAGAGTCTCACTACTTGCTGAGGCTGTCCTCAAACCTGCAAACCTCTGGTCTCAATCTCCCAAATCCTAGGATTATGTGCATGTACCACCACACCCAGCCTTTTTTTTTTTTTTTTTTTTTGGTGCAGTACTGGGGATTGAACTCAGGGGCATTCTATCTCCGAGCTATACTCCCAGCCCTATTTTTTTTTTTTTTTGAGGGACTAGGGATTGAACTCAGGGGCGTTCTACCTCTGAGCTATACCCCCAGCCCTATTTCTTACTCTTTTATTTTTGAAACCAGGTCTCACTAAGTGAGACTAAGTGAGACTACCTAGTGAGACTCACCTAGTGAGTGCCTCACTAGGTAGCTGAGGCTGGCCTCAAACCCGGATCCTCCGGTCTCAGCCTCCCAAATGCTGGGATTACAAGCGTGCGCCACCACACCCGGCCTATTTTTTATTCTTTATTTTGAAACAGAGTCTCACTAAGTTGCGGAGTGCCTCACTAAGTAGCTGAGGCTGGCCACGAACCCGGATCCTCCGGTCTCAGCCTCCCAAATGCTGGGATTACAAGCGTGCACCACCACGCCCGGCTGTTTTTTTTTTTTTTTTTTTTTTGGCTGTACTGGAGATTGAACCCAGGGGCATTCTACCTCCAGGCTATACCTCCAGCACTATTTTTTATTCTTTATTTTGAAACAGGGTCTTACTAAGTTGTGTAGGGCCTCACTTAGGTAGATGAGGCTGGCCACGAACCTGCGATCCTCCTGTCTCAGTGGCTGGACTAGCTTGTGCCACCACATCCACCTATTTTTATTTTTAAAACAAGGTCTCAGATGGGCGTGGTGGCGCATGCTTGTAATCCCAACATGGGAGGCTGAGATTGGAGGATCCGGGTTCTCAGCCAGCCTCAGCTGCTTAGTGAGGCCCTCCGCAACTTAGTGAGACCCTGTTTCAAAATAAAGGATAAAAAATAGGGCTGGGGCTGTAGCTCGGAGGTAGAATGCCCCCAGGTTCCATCCCCAGTACCACACACATAAAAGAAAAAAACAGAAGATCTCACTAAGTTTCAGAGGGCCTCACTAAATTGAGGCTAGCCGTGGACCTGCAATCTTCCTGTCTCAGCCTACCAAGTACTGGGATTACAAATGTGCACCACCAAGCCTGGCTATATTATATTATTTTAAATAGCTTTTTTTTTTTTTTTTTTTTTTTGCGGTACTGGGGATGGAACCCAGGGGCATTCTACCTCCAGTCCTATTTTTTACTATTTTGAAACAGGGTCTCACTAAGTTGTGGAGGGCCTCACTAAGTAGCTGAGGCTGGCTGAGAACCCAAATCTTCCGGTGTCAGCCTCCCAAGTACTGGTATTACAAGCGTATACCATGACGCCCAGCTTAAATGGCTATTTTCAACAAATTACAAAACATGCCCAGCTTTAAATCAACTATTGTAACTATCCTTAGAGGTAAAGAAAACCAGGGACAAATAAGTAAAGGAAACAAGGAGAATAATATCTTAATAAAGAATACCAATAAAGAGGCAAAAATTATAAAATGGAACCAAATATAAATTTTGTAGCTGATAGATAAAATAACAAGCTATGTATGGTGCCACGTGCCTATACCAGCTACTAGGAAGGTTAAGACAAAAAGAATTCAAGTTCAGGTCAACCTGGGCAACTGAACAAGACCCTGTCTTAAAATAAAACTTTAAAAGCCGGGCGTGGTGGCGCACGCTTATAATCCCAGCATTTGGGAGGCTGAGACTGGAGGATCCGGGTTCGCGGCCAGCCTCAGCTACTTAGTGAGGCACTCCGCAACTTAGTGAGACCCTGTTTCAAAATAAAGAATAAAAAATAGGGCTGGGGGTGTAGCTCGGAGGTAGAATGCCCCTGAGTTCAATCCCCAGTACCGCAAAAAAAAAAAAAAAAAAAAAGAAATAATAAATAAAAGGTGCTGGGGTTGTAGCTCAGCAGCAAAATGCTCCCAAGTTCAATCTCCAGTCTCCTGACCCCAAACCCCCAAAATAGGGCTGAGAATGTAGCTCCGTGGTAAAGCACCCCTGTGTTCATTCCCGAGTACAAAAAAAAAGTATAATAACTCAAATAAAAAGGTATCTAGCAATTGATCTGAGTAAGCAAAGAGATAATCAGTGAAACTTGGAGCAAGATCTGAAGCCGGGCATGGTGGCGCACGCTTGTAATCCCAGTACTTGGGAGGCTGAGACAGGAGGATCACAGGTTCATGGCCAGCCTCAGTGACTTAATGAGACCCTGTTTAAAAATAAAGAATAAAAAATAGGGCTGGGGTGTAGCTCGGAAGTAGAATGCCCCTGGGGTTCAATCCCCAGTACCCCGCCTCCAAAAAAAATACAAATAATCTTAAAAAGTAACAAGAGTGACTCACTAGAAACCATGAAAACCAGAAGGCAGGAGTATGGCAAAAATATAGTATTAAATAGAAAATACTGAGCCAGGCGTGGTGGTGCATGCTTGTAATCCCAGCATTTGGGAGGCTGAGACCTGAGGATCTGGGTTCTCGGCCAGCCTCAGCTACCTAGTGAGGCATTCCACAACTTAGTGAGAACCTGTTTCAAAATAAAAAATAGGATTGGGGGTATAGCTCAAAAGTAGAATGCCTCTGGGTTCAATCCCCAGTACCGCAAAAATAAAAGAAAATACTGTTACCAGAGAAATTTAGGTCTACCAAAGCCATCAGATTTTTATAGGCTATTAAAAACAACAACAAAGTAACAAGTTTGGCAAAATGTAGAGAAACTCCAGCCCTTGTGCACTATTCATAGGAACGTAAAATGGTATAGCCACAGAGAAGAACATTGTAAAGGTTCCTCATAATTAAAAATATAATTACCATATTATCCAGCAATTCTACTTCTGGGTGTATACACAAAAAGAACTGAAACCATGTGTGGTGGCGCACACTTGTAATCCCAGTACTTGGGAGGCTGAGACAGGAGGAATGCAGGTTCAAAGCCAGCCTCAGCAACTTAGCAAGACCGTTTCCAAATAAGAAATAAAATTGGGCTGGCTAGGGGTATAATTTGGAGGCAGAATGCCTCTGGGTTCAATCCTCAGTACAAAAAAAAAGAAGAACCGAAAGCAGGAATGGCAGCATTATTCACAACAAAAAGGTGGAAGTGACCCAAGTGCCAATCAGTGGGTAAATGGATAAATAAAATATGGTACATAAGAAATCTAATGAAATATTATTCAAGTTTTAAAAGGAAGAAAATTCTCACACATGCTTCAATATGGATCAACTTTGAGAATTTTAATTTTTTTTTCATGGTACTGGAGCTACACCTCCAGCCCTATTTTTTATTCTTTATTTTGAAACAGGGTCTCACTAAGTTGCGGAGAGCTTCATTAAGTAGCTGAGGCTGGCCGAGAACCTGTAATCCTCCAGGCTCAGCCTCCCAAGTAGTGGGATTACAAGTGTGCGCCACCATGCCCGGCTCCAACTTTGAGAATATTACACTAAGGGATATATGCCAGTTAAAAAAGAAAAATACTGTATAATTTTACTTATATGAGGTACCTAGAGTACTCATATTCACAAACACAGAAACTAGAATACTGGTTGCCAAGGACTTGGGGAAAGAAGGAATTGGGAGTTATTGTTTCATGGGTACAGAGCTTCAGTTTTGCCATCTGAAAAAAGTTCTAGAAATAAATGGTGGCGGTTTGTTCAACAACAGGTGCTCAATCCACCAAATCACATATTTAATGGTTAAGAAGACAAATTTATGTTGTATGTATTTCAAAATTTTTTAGATATACTAAAAATCAATTGTATTTTTGTGAATTAGCAATTAAAAGAAAATTCCATTGCATTGGCATTCAAAAGAATAAAAAATTTAGGAATAAGCCGGACGTGGTAGTGCACACTTGTAATCCCAGTACTTGGGAGGCTGAGACTGGAGGATCCAGGTTCGCAGCCAGCCTCAGCTACTTAGTGACACCCTCGGCAACTTAGTGAAGCCCTGTTTCAAAATAAAGAATTCAAAATAGGACTAGGGCTGTAGCTCCAAGGTGGAATGCCCCTGAGTTCAATTCCCAGTACCGCAAAAAAAAAAAAAAAAAAAAAAAACAACTTAGGAATACACTTAAAAGAAGTAAAAGAAGCCAGGCGCAGTGGTGCACACTTATAATCCCAGTACTTGGGAGGCTGAAACAGGAGGATCACAGGTTCACAGCCAGTCTCAAATCATTAGTGAGGCCCTAGGCAACTTAGTGAGACCTTGTTTCAAAATAAAGAATAAAATAGGGCTGAGGGTTTAGCTCCAAGGTAGAATTCCCCTGGGTTCAATCCCCAGTACTGAAAAAAAAAAAAAAGTAAAACACAGGATTACCTTAAGACTCAGCAATTGCACTCCTAGGAATCTACCAAAGAGAACTGAAAACAGGGACACAAACAGGTACATGCACAGAAATGTTTATAGCAATGCTATTCAAAATAGCCGAAGGTGAAAATGATCCACAAACCAGAATTCTATTCAGCAAATGGATGGATAAACCAAATGTGCTATGTTCATACAATGGCATATTATATAAATAAGAAAATCCCAAAGAGGTAGGAGGCTGAGACAGGAGGATCCAGGTTCGCAGCCAGCCTCAGCTACTTAATGAGGCCCTCCGCAACTTAGTGAGACCCTGTTTCAAAATAAAGAATAAAAAAATAAGACTGGAGGTGTAGCTCAGAGATAGAATGCCCCTGGGTTCCGTCCCCAGTACTGCAAAAAATAAAAAATAAAAAAATCCCAAAGAGGAAAGAAGTGCTGACACATGCCTCAGCATGGATCAACTTCAAAAACATTATGCAAAGTGAAAAAAAAAAATCAATCTCAAAACACCATATTATAACTCCAATTACGTGAAACCCCAGAATAGAGAAATCCACAGAAACAGGAAGTAGACTGGTGATTGTGAGGAGCTAGCTGGAGGGAGAATGGAAAGTGACTGTTAATAGGGACTGGGTTTCTTCTTGGGATGATGAAAACATTCTGGAATTAGAAGTGATAGCACCAGCTTGTGCAGAGAGTAAAAGCCACTGAGTTACAGAGTATAAAAGATGAGCTGGGTGTGGTGGCGCACGCTTGTAATCCCAGCATTTGGGAGGCTGAGACCGGAGGATCCGGATTCGCAGCCAGCCTCAGCTACCTAGTGAGGCTCTCTGCAACTTAGTGAGACCATTTCAAAATAAAGAATAAAAAATAAGGCTGGGGGTATAGCTTGTAGGTAGAATGCCCTTGAGTTCAATCCTCAATACCACAAAAAAATAAATAAATAAAAATAAAAGAGGAATCTGAATGGTCTGTGAATTACATCTTTTTTGTGTGTGTTAGGTACTGGGGATTGAACCCAGGGGCATTTTACCTCCAAGCTACACCCCCAGCCCTATTTTATTTTTACTTTGAAACAGAGTCTCACTAGGGTGATGACAGTCTCACTATTTGCTGAGCCTGTTTTCGAACCTGCAATCATCCTGTCTCAGCCTCCCAATTACTGGCATTATAAGTGTGCACCGCCATGCCTAGTTCCTATTTAATTTTTATTTTGAAACAGGGTCTTGCTGGGTTGATGAGAGTCTTACTACTTGCTGAGGCTGTCCTTGAACCTATAATCCTGCTGTCTCAGTTTCCTAAATACTGGGATTACAAGCCTGCGACACCACACCCAGCTTTACATATATATTTTTTAAAGTGAACATAAACTATTTATGAAATGAAAAGTCAACAGGAAACATGTACACTTCTGTTTATTCTTCTGCAGACTCTGTGTGGTGCTGCCTGGGGTCACACCCTGTATGAAGCCCTCTTGCAAACCAGCTGTCGCCCTTCTCACCTTCAGGTGCTGATGCATGCAGTAGCGACACACCTTATGCTTCATCTCATGGGTAACATCACTCGAAAAAGGAATAAACCCACATTTGGGCTGTTAAAATAAACAAAAAAGAAAAAAAATGTTTAGGGAGAAATCACACACCTTTAAACACACACATCATTGACTATGTGATGATCGAGAGCAACAAGGGTCAGGTAGAAACGTCCCGAGAAGCTGCGTGCACGGCCAGCTCCCATCGAGGCCAAAGCTTTCCTCGTCACCTCATACAACGTCTCTCTGCCTCCAGAGGAGCCCAGGCCAGCACGCTCACTGGAGGCTGAGTGGCCAGAGTACGATACAGAACAGCTAGCTTTTTGCTTGCTTCCTGCTCTCCCATCCTCCTTCTTTCCTTTCAGACTGAACACAGGGGCATTCTACCTCCATGATACATCCCAAACCCTTTTTATTTTTGATTTTGAAATAGGATCTCGCTTAATTGCTGAGGGCCTTGCTAAGTTGCTAAGGTTGGCTTTGAACCTGTGATCCTCCCACCTCAGTCTCTCAAGTACTGGCATTACAGGCAGACACCACCATGCCTGGCAGTTTTGAACTTTCAATACAGAATAAAACTGGCAGACTGGAAAGGGTGAAGATGAGCCTGGGGTTCCCAGCTCCAAGCAGCAGAGCCATGTTCCTGATGATACCAGCACATGGCCTGAAGGTGCCCATCTGATGGATGCTGCGCTCCCAGGACAGCAGGAGCCCCACAGCCTTACAAAAGCTGCTGTCTCCCGCTCACATGCAGCACAAAGGCCTGTGCTCAGAATCAGGCACTAGAAAACTTACTGAGACACAAGAGCTCAGGATGGTGAGGCACAAGCACTCAGGCCAAGCCACAACCCAGGGTCACTCAGAGGCAAGAGGAAGGAGACAGGCAATAGCCAGACATGTGAGGAGGCTTCCCACCCTCAATGTGGGCAGCTAAATCAAGGGGGCCCTGGCAGCATCAAACAGGAAATCCAAATCTCCTGATCATGACACACCAGTGCTCTGGGAAAGGCCCTCCCATACAGGATGCAGAGTCTCAAGTCTAAAGAGCACCCCAAAGCCGGGCGTGGTGGTGCATGCTTGTACTCCCAGTACTTGGGAGGCTGAGACCAGAGGATCTAGGTTCTCGGCCAGCCTCAGCTACTTAGTGAGGTCCTCCACAACTTAGTGAGACCCTGTTTCAAAATAAAAAATAAAAAATAGGACTGGGGGCGTAGCTCGGAGGAAGAATTCCTCTGGGTTCAATCCCCAGTACCACAAAAAATTAAATAAAGAGCACCTCCAGGAAGTTGTGATGGTGGATGCTTATAATCCCAATACACGGGAGGCTGAGACAGGAGGATCACAGGTTCGTGGCCAACCTCAGCTACTTAGGCCCTCTGCGACTCAGTGAAACCCTGTTTCAAAATAAAGAATAAAAAATAGGGCTAGGGGTATAGTTCAGAGGTAGAATGCCCCTGGGTTCAATCCTCAGTACCACAAAAAAACCCAAAACAACAACAAAAAACACCCTAGGACTGGGTCTCAGCATCACAGTGGTTGTTCCATGGCCAAGGCATCTGGAAGTAGCCTGAAAAGGTGGGGAGAGCCCAACAAGATGTACTCCAAGAAAAATGGGGCACAGAGGGGCACCCAACGCACTTCTCTGGTGAGCCTTGGCCAGGGCTTGTCCCACACCAGGTTTGCAGGGTAGCTTCCCCTAAACCTGGGGTCTAGGAGCTGTGCAAGGGACCAGAGTACATGAGATGCAAGAGGCAGCTCTGGAAGGACAGAAGTCACGGAGTCCCTGAGAAGGGCTGAACGCATAGTGGAGCAGATGCTGTGTAGACCTCAGGTGAGCCCAGAGCTTGCCTTTACTCACGTCACTCCCACCGTGGAAGCTCACCTTAATCTCTACACACAGAATCGGCCGGTGCTCTGCAAAGTGGTAGGTCTGAAGTCGGGTTAAGTTGGGAAGGCACATAGCATAACCACTGAGAGTGTCCAGGTCCTTGTCACAACGAGACTCTGGAATAAAGAGCAAGGGTCACACCCAAGGATCGGTGGGAGAGCACCATGCACTGCAAAGAATTCTGTGGAAGGATCAGCCTCACCCAAGACAGGCCCAGCCTCATGCTGGCTCCAGGGAAGACTCTCAGAGGCCACTCTGAGCCCAGTGAGAGGCTCATCTTTACATGGGTGTGTTGGGACTTGTGACAGTAAGAAAGCGAGCTTCCCGGGGGTAATGCCCAGGGTGTGCTATCACACACTGCTGCCCACAGGCCCTGTGCCCAAGGAGCCCTGGACTCTCCTGGATGCAGCCCCCTCTCCCCAGTTCCACCTTGATCCTTTCACTGTTAACATCCCATAACTATAAGTGTACCAGCCAGGTCGGGTCCTTCTAGCCAACCATCAACACTGAGGATGGTCTTGGGACCCCAAATATGCACTTGTCAGGAGTGGTGCTGTCCTTAGGGAGGGCCGCTCATCCTCTGACCCTTAGCCCAGGATTCCAGAGAGGAAGGAATGATCAGCAGCCTCTGTCTTCCTTGCAGCCTGGGCCCTTCCCAACACAGGGCCCCAGTACTGCCTTGCGAGGATTTGCTAGAAGCCAGTGTGGACAGAGCCAAGGCTCTGTGCGCCTCTCACAAGGAGCAGCATAGTCCTTACCACTGGGAAGTAGTGACCCTTCCCTCGAGACTGCAAGATGAAATGTGGATACTGAGCAACACAAGTGGCAGGACAGGGGCCTGGAGCCGAGATCTAGCTTTCTTGTGGAGATGAGGGCTGAAACCCACTGATCTCAGCCCCCCACAGC
This sequence comes from Graphiurus murinus, assembly GCA_004027655.1. Taxonomy (NCBI): domain Eukaryota; kingdom Metazoa; phylum Chordata; class Mammalia; order Rodentia; family Gliridae; genus Graphiurus; species Graphiurus murinus. Next base: position 9,760 of record PVLC010025096.1, read on the forward strand.
AGAGCCTATACCCCTGCCCCAGCCAGACCCCGGGCCCAGAGCACTGTGCTTTCATTTCCCAAATCAAACCAGGAGGCAATTTGATAGAGGCAAGCCATCCCTCATTACTTGGCTAGACTTCCACACTTAACATGTGGACTTGGGTTCTTGCCCATAAGGCTACCAGCAGGCACAAGAAAGACCGGCACAGGGCGTGGGGATAGTGAGGTTTCTGGCAACAGAATTGCTGAGAACTGCCAGTATCTAACCTGGGCAAACACTTTTCAAATGCTATTTTTAAAATTACAATATTCCTGAGACAGCCTTACCTGGTCTTTCAGACTGTATCTTTAAACACAGCTGTTTCACAAACTCTAAAGGCAGCTGAACAACTTCCTGTAAGAAAAAACATGAACTAGCATGGGTCACGTGACAAAAAGGGGTCGTGCCACAGAACTGTGCACCTACACATGATGAAAGTGGAAAACATCATGTTATGTGTATTTTATCACAAAAAAAATTATACCCAGTACTTGGGAGGGTGAGACAGGAAGATCTCAGGTTGGTGGCCAGCCTCAGCAACTTAGTGACTCTGTTTCAAAATAAAATAGGATTGGATTGAACCCAGAGCATTGGGGGTTGAACCTAGGCATTCTACCCCCCAGCCCTTTTTTTATTTTTTTGTTTTGAAGGAGGGTTTCACTAGGTTGCTGCAAAGCTCAATATGTTGCTGAGACTGTCCTTGAACCTGTGATCCTCCTGTTTCAGGCTCCCAAGTACTGGGATTAAAGGCATGTGCCACCACACCCAGCTTGGTCTATTATTTTCAAAACATGTCTAGGTTGAGCCAGGCATGGTGGCACATGCCTGTAATGGTCAGTCTCAGCAACTTAGTAAGGCCCTCCACAACTTAGACCCTATTTCAAAATAAAAAATAAAACAGGGCTAGGGGTGTAGTTCAGAGGTATAATGTCCCTGGGTTCAATCTCTAGTACCATTAAAAAAAAAAAAAAAAAACTATGTCCAGATTAAACACATATACCAACATTTCAATGTACTGGGGGTGGCTAGTTCTCCTCAGAGCGACCAGGGTCCAGGTGGTGATGACCAGCCACACCACCAGTGTCTCCTGCCACAGAGCCCTCCTGGTCCTTGCAGCATCTGTGGACAACAGAGACCCCTCTGATCACCTGAGGAGCAGCTCAAGGTTGACAGGTCAGTCTCGGGTGAGATGGCCTGCGTGCCTAGGTGTCACTGCGTCAGCCACAGGGGACTCTAGACTGAAGTCCAGCTTCTCTCCACTCAGATTCTTTGCAATTTCCCAAAGAAAGGGGTTTGATTTAAGCCACGTTGCTCACCATCTTCCCTGTCCTTCCGTGTTTCCAGGGTGGCAGAAGCCCCAGAGGGCTGTAGCAAGAATGCTGGGGTCCCACCCACAGGAGACCAGCCTTTTCCACCTGGCTCATGTGCCCTGCTCCAGTCTCTGCTCCCACCTGCTGAACCAGCTTCATCTGCCGTTTCCTTATTCACCTAAACATGCCATAAGCTGATGATAGGGGAGGCCCTAAAAACTAAGTACTAAATCAGGTAAGGCCAAACAAGGGATGAGAGTGGGAAACAGATGTTCAAAAGCCCAAAACTGCCAGGCATAGCGGGGCACGGCTGTAACCCCAGTGCTTGGGAGGCTGAGACAAGAGGACCACAGGTTCAAAGCCATCAACTTAGTGAGACCCTGTTTCCAAATAAAAAATAAAATAGAGCTGGGGGCATAGCTCAGAGGTAGAATGCCTCTGGGTTCAATCCCCAGCACCACACACACACACACACACACACACACACAAAAGGTCCAAACCTGGGCTATCTCACAAAAGTCCAAGTCCTTGCTGCACTTTAAAGAAACCAGAAGTAAAGCCAGGCGTGGTGGCGCACGCTTGTAATCCCAGTACTTGGGAGGCTGAGATAGGAGGATCGCAGGTTTGCAGCCAGCCTCATCTACTTAGTGCGACCCTATTTCAAAAATAAAAGATAGGTCTGACATGGTGGTGTACACCTGTAATCAGTATACTTGGGAGGCTGAGACAGAAGGTTCGAGGACAGCCTCAGCAAATAGAATAAACAACCTAGCGGGACCCTATTTCCAAATAAGAAATAAAATTGGGCGAGGGGTGTAGCTCAAAGGTAGAATGTCTCTGGGTTCAATCCCTAGTACCACCATAAATAAATAAATAAATAAATAAATAAATAAATAAATAAATAAATAAAATAGGGCTAGGGGTGTAGCTCAGAGGTAGAATGCCTCTGGGTTCAATTTCCAGTACCCCCCCCCCCACACACACACAAACCAGAAGTAGGAAGGCACAGAAGCTCATCTCAATGCTGTGTGTGTGAGAACCACAAGTAGTACATGGGGATCCTCACCCCAGACCACATGGCTGGAGACACAGCAGCCATATAGTCTCAGGCCAGACATACAGTGACCCTCCCTGCCCCTTACAGGGCACCATTTGCCTACTGCCCACCTGAGTTCACAGCCACCAGGGAAGAGAAGACCTGGCGTCCTTCTAAACAACTTGACATCACTGATTTTACAATGAGAATGTCTGTTTCAAGTCAAGATAAAATGCCAACAGTAAGTTGAACATGGTGGCATATACCTGTAATCCCAATACGTGGGAGGCTGAGATAGGAGAATTGTAGATTGGAGACCAGCCTCAGTAACCCAGTGACACTGTCAGCAACCTAGCAAAACCCTGTTTCAGAAAACATAAATAAAAAAGGGCTAGGTGTAGCTTAACGGTAGAACACTCAATTCCCAGTACAAAAAAAAAAAAAAAAAAGTCAACAGTAGGCATCCCCTTAAATATCTACAGCAGCCATCTCCTTTAAGTTTGGTCAGCACTGCCGTCCACTCAATCACATGAGGTGACAGCCCACCCCTGCACAAGACGCTGGCTGCAGAGTCAGAGGTGATGCTCACACAAGGCTCCCAGAGCCAAGCCATCACACCAAGACATGGAAGTGTGCTTGAAGGAAAGAAGGGACACTGCTCACAAGACACAGCCTGGTGTGCCTGACCTAGTCAACATGACAGCACAGGAGGCTCAAATGGTGAATCTAGGCTACCCCATGGCACCCAACCATGAGCAGACCCGGCCGCAGCAGCCAAGCGCAGCTTCTACATTCTCAGACCCCGCTGGCACTTACGCAGCACCAGAAAGAGAGATGATGCTGAGCTCTCCAGGCACCACACTCTAGCACACTCCCTGCACAGGGCTGGGACAGAGTGCGGCTGTGACTGTGGCCGTCACTGTTGCTCTCCTGGCCTTGGCACAGGGCTGACTGTCTAATCCCAGAACAAACAGGACAAAACACCCTCTCACGGGCTCCACCTCCCCCAACTCACGGACATATTACCACCTGTGGCTGTGGTTGCAGTGACCCTGCCAATGCAGCCACCTGGGGGCCCACATCAGCCTAGAGACAGGGTCAGGCCCACATTGCAAGCCTCCTGCCAGGGTGTGTTCCACTGAGAGAGGCGAGCATGGCTTTCCTCTGGTGGGTGTCATGATGGGAGGATGCAGGAGCAGTGATCGTGTGGACCAAGCCCCATCACTCCAGGTCATGCCGTCGTGGCCTTCACCAAAGACAGAAATCAGAGTCACTGCCCTGCCTCATCAAGACCCCCACCAGCCTCCCCAGATCCTATCCCACCACCTCAGCCAGCAAGCACCACCACTGCCCGAGCCGGCCCTCCTAGGAGGAGACCTGCAGCCCACAGCAAGCAAGCAAGGCTGGGGATTGCAGCGCTTCCGGCAGACGGCACCTCCACAAACTCTCTCTCCTCCAAGAGGACACTAGTCAGCACAGACATCACCCACAGGACACACCCTGTGGATCTTCCTAAAGAGCACCATGACCTCCCAATATCCTCAACACATGGGGCTACGGCAAGGAAACAAGCCGTATTTCAGCAGCTGAGACAGGCAGGACTGAGGAGACCTGCATGGCCTCAGGCCTGTGGCTCTGCTCAGAGGACAGTCAGGTGGCCAGGGGGCCCCGTCCTGTCCCCACAGAGCCCAGGCAAGCAGCAGGCAGCACCAGCACTGGCAGTGACGCTCTCCACTCTTCTTTCCACCCCAGCTTCTAAAACTGATGGGGGCAGCTGGGGTTGTGCTCACGCCCACCTGTGTGCCCCTCCATGAGGCCTCCAGGTGGGACTGAAGGCAACGCTGTCCCTCATGGCTCCAGGACGGCTGGACGCTCACTCAAGAGCCCTTACCCAGAAGGAGGGTGAGGAGGTGAGCAGGGTTCTCTCTGAATCTCATGGTCCTTATGTAGAACATGGGCCGTGCAGCATCTGCAGGCGCTACACAGCGTGACAGGTGAGAAAGTACTTGGAGACTGACTATGCAGGTATTGTCAATACAGAATCTGCTCATGAACTGAGAAATCATGAGTAAAAGTCACTTACCCCACAGTGAACATAGTTCTCCCCCAAAAACTCTTTCATGACATTTTTGCCAAAATCCACTATGTTCTGCAGGTGCTGAAGTATCTCCTCCGAGGTCTGTAAGAGACAAGCACAGGAGGCCTCAGGATCGCCCTCAGGATGGCCAACAGAAGGGGCACAAAAGCCCCTTGTTCCCATCACAAATAAGGACAACATCCAAGGCACAGCCAGGCAGCAGTCCTGGCCTCAGGGAAGGCCCCTCCCAGCCCAAGCCACTCTTGCCTCCTTCTTGCCTGTCCCTTTGCATCCCTCCCCCCATCCCAGAAGCACGCTGCTATCCCATACACTGTCTCTCAGATTTTACTCTAGCCTCTTAACAAAAAATGAATTCTTTCTCCCCAGAGAGAGATTTGGGTTTTTTTCCCCCCCTTCTTTTTGTTGTGCTGGGGATCAAGCCCAGGCCCTCACACATGCTAAGCAAGTGTTCTACCTCTGAACACTTGCCTACCCCTTTTTATTTTTATTTTATTTATTTAGTTTTTTTTTTTTTTTTTTTTTTGAGTCAGAGTCTCACTAAAGTATCCAGGCTGGCATCGAACCTACGATTCTCCTGCCTCAGCCTTCTGAGTTGCTGGGATTACAGGCGCATGCCACCGCACTCGGACAGACAGAAGTTTTCAAAGGGTGAATGAACATGTGAGTCTGAGACGAGAATCACCCCAGTGTCCCTCCATTGGCTCTAAGGGTGGAGGCTGATGAATTCATGCTGTAATGTGCATGAGGCTGGCCTGGCAGGGTCTCACACTATGCCTGTAGGTCTGCCTGTGCTTGTGGATCTCATTCAGGGCAGGCCTGAAGTGCCCAGCATCCTTCAGGAAGGTCCTGGGACTGAGTAGCCACCCTGCGTCCCTTAGTCACAGAAGAACCTCCCACCCATACCCAGCTGTGCCCTGTGCAGCCAAAGGACATGCAGATGTCCTGTGGCTCTTGCAACTAGATCACGCCAGAACTCAGCCTGACAGAAAACCCCAGAACAAACCCAGTGACTCATAGCTGTATCACAGCTTCTGACAAAAAGCCCAGCTGGGCAACAGGAGAATGACCACAGGAGTCACTGAACTACTTATGGAATACATGGAGCAAACGCTGACTTGGAGACACGGCCTCAGTTCATACAGGAAGGCCGGATCTACTGAAGCAATGTGGGCTAGACAGTGCAGTCACTGAACAGGAGACAGATGAGGATGGACACACCCTGTGAAGAGAACACCTTGAGCCATCTCTCTTTTGCAGCTGAGGCAGGAGCCCAGGATGCTCAGGCTTCCTACTTACCCCATGCTTGAGTCCCACCGCAGCCCCTACCTGAAGCAACACTCCACCTCTCTCTCTCCTAGGAAGCCAACCCTGCGAGGTGCATGGACCTCTACCCCTGCCAGTGCCCCCTGCCCCGCTTTCTATGACTTCTGCCTTCAGACACTGACCCCACCCCTTCCGAGTGAGAGGGTGACTCGGCAACCCTCACTCAACACAGTCACCTCAGATGGGCCTCCCTCCCAGGACGTCCCTCCCAGGGTAGTCAGTCCTACCCAGCTCACACCCAGCTGGCCTCCGGCACATGTCTCAGCCTCCCTCACAGGGCATGCAGGAGTGAAATAGGAATACTCAGTGTTCACCAATGACTACCTGAACTTCACACACCCAGGGAGACAGATGGCTGCAAGTTGGGGTTGACGATGTGGCCACAGCAGTTCCCTGTGGAGGATCCATGACACTGGCTTGAACTGCTCAGTCACAGAAACCTAAGCATCCATCTGATCTGGCCTTCTGCAGCTTTCGACAGTACACAGACTGTCTACCAGGTGCCACACACTTTATTTTCATAGATATCATTGCACAGGTGGGGACCTAGAGGGATGTGCAAAGCCAAGCCAAGACGGATCCTGGGGTCCTCCCTAAGAACAGGGCCTCTGAGCAGGACTCAGGCTGTGCCAGGGCAGCACCTGCCTCAGCCCACGGAGACCCGCCATGGTGACACGAGAGGGGGGACACATATTGACACATGGCAAAACGTGGGTGGACATCAGGAATGAGGGCCCACCACTGCCTACATGAACGTGCCAGTTTTTAAATTTCTGCAATTAGCATTCACATTTTTGCACCAGGAAAAAAAGCCAGGTCTTCTTAAATAATGTTGTAATGACTGAATGACCAACCCACCAATCTTACCTTCTTCCTATTTGGAGGAAACTTCAGAAAACGCAGCACTACACAGCGCTGTTGGGGGAAAAATGAAGTCTGATTAGTAGTCACCTGACACCCAGGCACAGAGGTTAGCAGGTGAGGGAGGCCAAATCAGGATGGGGGGGTCCCAAGACTGAGGCCACGGAGAAGGCCCTGAGTAGGGAAGGGCAGGGCAGGGCGGGGCCACTTCCAGGGACAAGGGCAGCAGAGCAGCCAGTGACCTTTAACCCAGCCTGCCCATTCTTATTTATTTATCTTAAGGAAATAATTAAGGAAGCTCAAAAGACTTTAGCTACCACATATAAAAACACTGGTTATAATCCCAAATAAAATGGAATCAACCAATATGTCCAACAATAGTAGGATGGTTAAATATAGACCTTAGCTACTTCATATAAAACCACTGTTTACACAATTCCAAGTAAAACAAACAATCTAAATGCTCGACAACAGCAGAGACACTGCAGCTGTGGAACACCATAAGGTCGCTCGCTTACAAGAAAATCAGTCAATATTTACAGACATGTTGCTAAGTGAAAACCTGGCAGAACAGGGC
>PVLC010025097.1:0-23990 GCA_004027655.1 Graphiurus murinus
AAAAAAAAAAAAAAAAAAAAAAAAAAAAAAAAAAAAAAAAAAAAAAAAAAAAAAAAAGGAAGGAAGAGAAAGAAAAGAAAAGAAAAAAAATGTATCTAGGAAGTGTGGACCATATGGTCTTTGTGCTTCAGCGGTTGGGTGACTGGACTGCTTTGTGAAGACTTCCTGGAGGAGGGAGGTAGCTGCTACGGGAGCACACTGGAAGACTGGAGAAGTGGGAAGGTTATTGAAGCATGGGCCATGGCAGCCTTGGTGTGTGGCACCCCTCCCTGTGCTCCCTTACCTTCCTGCCTCCTCCTCACCCAGGGTCATTCCCTTCCGCCACCAGGTTTTCAGGGGACCCCCGGCACCATCTATAAGAAAGAGGGGGAGCAGGTGGAGTTCTCCTTCCCACTTTACATTGGAAATGAAGATCTGCGTGGGGAGCTGAAGTGGCAGGCAGAGAGGGCTTCTTCCTCCCGGTCCTGGGCCAACTTCTCCTTGGAGAATGGGAAGCTGGCCATGAAAAATGTCACCTTGGACCCCAAACTCTGGATGGCCGAGAAGCTCCCGATCCGGTTCACCCTTCCCCAGGCCTTGCCTCAATATGCTGGTTCTGGAAGCCTCACCCTAACTCTCAACAAAGGAAAGCTGTACCAGAAAGTAAACCTGGTGGTGATGAGAGGTGAGGAGCCAGGGAAGGAGGGAGGACAGAGGAAGGGGGAGCCGGGGTTGGACTGGGGGCGCCCCTCAGGCCAGTCAGGGCCCCACGGGGCACCTAAGTCCTGCTTACCTGGTTAAAGGGATCAAGGGCCTTCTGGGTTTAGGGCTGGTTTGTTTGTTTGATTGGTTTTGGGGTTTGGTACTGGGGATTGAACCCAGGGCCTCGTACATGCTAAGTACATACTCTACCACTGAGTTACAACCCAAACCCAGCCCTAGGTTAGTTTTTTTTTGTTGTTGTTGTTGTTGTTGTTGTTTTTTTTGGTGGTAGTCGTGCTGCCGGGGATTGAACCTGGAGACATTCTATCTCTGGTCTACATACATCATCCCTAGCTCTCTTTTACTTTTTATTTGGAAACAGAACAGGGTCTTGCTAAGTTGCTGAGAGCCTCCGTAGGTTGCTAAGGTTGGCTGGTCTCCAACTTGGAATCCTCCTGTCTCAGCTTCCCAAGTACTGGAACTACAAGTGTGTGGCACCACACCCAGCCCCAGGCTGAGCAGAGACTAGAGTCCACATGTCCTTCTGCAATATCCATCAGGCAGCCTGGGGGCCACTGAGAATCCCCAGAGGAGCCCTCTGCCTACATGTCCCACCCACTGAGGGCCTTCTTTTTCATCTTTCTAATAAGAATAACAAAATCTGTTCTTTGCACGCTAATAATGATGATAATATCAAGCTCAACACTGAGTCCTCTGCATCCGTATCTCCTTATCATCATAATAACTCCACAAAAATAATGGCCAAGACTCCAGGGTTCAGGACATGCCAAGCCCCATTCAAATTCTTCGTGCATTTGCTTTTATCATCTGGGCTCAGGTTGCTAAGTAACTTGCCGGGGGACACACAAGAAATAGAGCTAGCTGGGATTCAAATCCGAGATCGTTGGACCCCAAAAGCTGTGTTTTCTCCTTTACAATGGCATGGAAACGTGCTCTGAGAGGCGGAAGAAGCCATCCATGCAAAGGATCATTCTGATTGTCCCACTGCATCTCCGTAGTGCTCGGCGGTGCTGGGAACCCAGACGGCCAGGCTCCGGGTCTCACCTCTTGTTCCTTGGCAGTGACTCAGAAAGAGAACATCCTTGTCTGTGAGGTGCTGGGACCCGCCCCCTCCAACATGATGCTGAACTTGAGGCTGGAGAACCAGAAGGCCAATGTCTCAAAGAGAGAAAAGGTGGTTCGGGTGCCGAACCCTGAGGCAGGGAAGTGGCAGTGTCTACTGAGTGATGGGGACCAGGTCTCACTGGATTCTACGGTGGAAGGTGAGGATCCAGATTCCAAGGCCTAACCCTAAGCCTCGGGCTCCCCAGCCGTGGGGCCTTGCTAGGGGTTGGCAGAGATCACGAAGAGCCCCAGCCTCTCATTTCCTCTGAGGTAGAGGGGTTATACATTGGTGGTCTGGAGATACAGCGGTGAGATGGGCATGGGCCTGTGCTTGAGGTTCAGAGTCCCCACCTCCCTGGGGTCTGCAGCCTGGGAAAGGGGCCTCCTGACCAACAGCTCCCCTTGGCTTCTCTCCAAACTCTCTCTCTCTCTCTCTCTCTCTCTCTCTCTCTCTCTCTCTCTCTCTCACACACACACACACACACACACACACACACACACACACACACACACTCACACACACACAGGGCCCAAGGTCTGGACCATGGTTCCTAGATATTCAGAGTGCCCTGTAAGTTAGTTTCTTTCTTTTTCTTTTTCCCTGCCCCTCCCTCCCTCCCTCTCTCCCTCCCTCCCTCTCTTTTTCATGGTACTAGGGATTGAACCCAGAGTCATTCCTACCTCCAAGCTACACCTCTAGTCTTATTCTATTTTTATTTTGAAACAAGGTCTCATTAGATTGTTGAGAGTCTCACTACTTGTTGAGGCTGTTCTCAAACCTGTGATCCTCCTGTCTAGGCCTCCCAAGTACTGGGATTACTAGCATGCACTACCTTGCCCAGCTTCTCTTTCTTTTTTCCTTCCTTCCTTCCTTCCTTCCTTCCTTCCTTCCTTCCTTCCTTCCTTCCTTCCTTCCTTCCTCTCTTTTTTCTACTGGGGATTGAACCCAGGGTTATTCTACCCCTAAGCTTCACCTCCAGCCCTTTTTATTTTTATTTTGAAGCAGTCTCGCTAAATTGCCCAGGCTGCCCTTAAATCTGCAATCCTCTAGTCTCAGCCTCCCAGGTATTGAGATTATAGACCTGCACCACCACACCCAGAAGCACCCTGCAGTTTCTAAAGCATAAACTCCTTTCCCAGCGCTGTGTCCTCAAGCCTGGTGACCTCTGAGAGCCTTGAGCACCTACTCTTCTCTCCCTGCCCTGGGACCAGTCCTGCGTCTGACCCTCGAGCAGGCCCCTGATGGTGGTCAGTGTGCTGAGTACCTCCTCTCTCTTGCAGTTTTGCCCACAGGGTTGAACCAGGACCAGCCCACATTCCTGGCTATTATCCTGGGGGGCTCCTTCAGCCTTCTGCTTCTCACAGGGCTCTGCATCTTCTGTTGTGTCAGGTGCCGGCACCGACGGGTAAGCAAGCCCCCAGATCCCCCCTGGGCCCTCAAGCACCTGAGGTTGGCATGAGGGTGTCCTGCCTGGGTGACCTGCTTGTGGTCAGTTCTCTCTGCCCAGCCTGAGTTCCCCCATGGCAGACCAGGCCCTGTCCCAGACCCCACATGAGGGAGAGCCAAGGAGCCGAGAGTGGATGAGGACCGATGGCCTCAGCCACAGCAACTGCTTCTCCTCTCTCAGCTTTCCCCCCTCCCCCCTCCAAGGGGTACTTCCCTTCTGGAGGCCTGGGACCCTCACCACCCCCCTCCTTATCCTTGGACAGCGGCAGGCAGAGCGGATGTCCCAGATCAAGAGGCTCCTCAGTGAGAAGAAGACCTGCCAGTGCTCCCAGTAAGAATTGGAACAGTAGGAGAGGGGAGAATAGGGAGGAAGCAAGGAGGAGGGGTGGGGGGCCAGGAGAGGGAGGCCCAGAGAAGGTGGTGGAGGGAAGAGAGGGCAAAAAGGTCCAGTGGAGTCAGGCGTGGTGGCACGTGCTTGTAATCCCGGTACTTGGGAGGCGGAGACAGGAGGATCTGGGTTTGTGAGGCCTCTGCAACTTAGTGAGACCCTGTTTCAAAATAAAGAATAAAACATAGGGGTGGGGGTGTAACACAGAGGTAGAATGACCCTGGGTTCAATCTCCAGTGCCGAAAAGAAAGAAAGAAAGAAAGAAAGAAAGAAAGAAAGAAAGAAAGAAAATAGGGCTGAAAGTGTAGCTCAGAGATAGAATGCCTCTGGGTTCAATCTTCAGTACCAAAAAAAAAAAAAAAAAAAAAAAAAAGTCCGGTGGAGGAAAGAGACAGAAGGTAAAGGATGAAAAAGAAGGGGCTGGGGGCCTGGAGTATTTCTGGGTGGGCACTTCTACCACGCCCAGATGCTATCACTGTACTGGAAGAGAAAAAGGGGTCTGGAGCATGGAGGTCCTAGAACAATAAGGGGAGTGTTAAGGATAGACTTGCTCCCTTTATTCTTTCCTCCAGCCGGCTGCAGAAGTCCCGGAGTCTCATTTGAGGCACAAGAACCTACCCAGGAGCTTCCGACCTGCAGCCTCCCCAGCTGTCTGCCCTGTTTCCTGTCAGGCGCCCTCCGCCTGCAGACCAGATGAATGTAGCAGATCCCGGCCTGCTGGGGCTCTCTCCCGCGGCTCTTTCCCTCCACAACCAGCCACTCTCACAGAGTCTTGCTCTCAACTTTCCAGAGGTTTAATCCCACCATTCTTCCCCATTTCCTTTTCTCTTGAGCCCTGGCCCTTCTCCCCAGCTACCCACCTGGATCCCAGGGCCGTGAGCAGGACCAGCCCCGCTTGGCATGGAGATATGCGCCAGTTTGCTGGAGAGATCTTTGGGACCAAAGAGGCAGGGACTTATTCAAGGTCACACAGTTAGTCAAGGAGCAAAGCAGCCCCCACTGCTGTGTTCCGGCCTCTCACCCTGCGTTGGCAGGGCTCACATGCTGATGGGGGGGCACAGACTGGCTCCCAGACACACACCCCTGTATACAGCCACACTGTAGTCCACAGACTCAATTCCTTATCACTCAAAGCAGCATGTCTTGGGTTATAAACCAGTTTGACATCCTGTCTACTGAACACTTACGAACATCCTACAAAGCCGGCAGTGACACACCAAGGTTTTCATCTCCAGTTTATGGGCCAGAAATGGAGCACAGAGAGGTTTAGATGATTATCACACAGCCAGCAAGCACTGGAGTTAGGACTAACTTGGGACTCCTGCACCTGGTGCTGCTGCTGCTTCTTTTTTTTTTTTTTTTTTTTTTACAGTACTGGGGATTGAACTCAGGGTCTACCTCCGAGCTACACCCCCAGCCCTATTTTTTACTCTTTATTTTGAAATAAGGTCTCACTAAGTTGCAGAGTGCCTCATTATGTAGCTGAGGCTGATCGAGAACCCGGATCCTCTGGTCTCAGCCTCCCAAATGCTGGGATTACAAGCGTGCGCCACCACGCCCGGCTTGGGCTGCTTCTTAATGCAGGGACAAATACCACATGGAGCTCTGCTGTGGCTAGTTACAGATACCTAGGAGCACACTGCTCATGGGGAGGACCCAACTCGCAGAGTTCAGGAACATGGGGAAAGGTCTCCCTGCTGGTGGCAGAGTCCTGTGGCTGGAGGATAAAGCCTTCAGTTCTCTCAATCAGAGCACAGGCCCCGTAGGAGAGAATGCCTAGGGACCTGCCATTTGCCCTGTGCAGAACCTTCTGGAAGGTGAGCTTTGCTGGGGGAAGGGGCAGGGAGCTGGCCTGGAGGTGACCCTATGAGGGAACCCCCTGTGGAAGGTGACAGTGCTGGGTGGGCCTCAGTCTCCCTCTTGTGCCCTCCCTCTTCATCTTCCCCAAACCATTCAGGACCTGGGGAAGTCAGGGTTACACTTATTCTTCCTGTTCTTGATCCATTTTTTCTCAGGTTCCCAGCCTCCTTTGCATTTCTTGGTCTCTTCCTCACCAGTTCCCCTGGTCCCAACTTATTTTCCTTTCTCCTGCTTTCTTTCTAGCTTGCCTTTTCCAGAAAGACCACCCCAGTGCCTGGGGGCTCCCCACTGCTTACTTTATATTTGTACCTACTCCTCAGTCCTGCTTCCCTGAGCTGACAGAAAAAAAAAAAAAAGACAATAAAATTACTATAAAGAAAAGACTGTGTGTGTATGCATGAGAGGGGCAGGGGGAAGAGGATGAAGAAAGAGGAAGCAAGGAGAATGAAGGAGAAAGAGAGAGGAGGAAGGCGGACACTTCTCTGGGGACCAGGGATCTTTGGGGTCAGATCCAGAGGAAGATGATTTTTTCCCTGGAGAGGGAAAAATTCCCTGGAAGCTGACTGCCCACGTGGACACCCCAAAGAGCTGTGTGGTGTGTCCGCTCCTGTGACTGAGGCTGTAATCGCATGCACGTGATGCGCCCAGGGGGTCCACTTTCCGGGTGTGTGTGCTTTCTTGGCAGCTACATGTGCAGCTGGGAGAAAGGACTATGAGAAGCTGTAATGTGTGTGTGTGCAAACTGTGTACCCCCAACATAAGTGTGTGTTTGTGTTCCAGGAGGAGGAAGCAGTGCATGTGTGTGCAAGCAGGAGCCCACATCCTTTCAGAGCCATGCACACCCACCCCCTCCCCGACTCCATGAGCAGCCCCTCACTCCCAACAAGCCTGCTGCTGGCCCATGCCCCTCTGAACCCTACCCAAGGCGCAGCCCTCGCACGGATGCACAGTGACACACGGTGACACACGCTTCCTCCTCCCTGAACAGCTAGCTCCTCAGTCCCCAACACCAGCTGCCTCCTTGGGCTGGTGCTCGCGTTGAAAACCGGCAGGGGTGGGGGCAGGACACCCAACCGTTTCGCCAATGGAGCCCGCTCCCCGCCATCCCCCTCACCCCCCCCTCCCGGCGCCTTCCTTGCCCCTCCCCCTCCAAGTCACCACCGTCCAGTTTCCCCGCCCTACCCTCGCCGCCCCCCACCCCAAAGCTGTCATTCGGTCCCCCAACCCGGGCTCCCAGGCGGGATGACCCCGACAGAGACAGGCCTGGAGGGGCCGAGAGGGGTCGAGGGCGCCCAAGCGGCGGGCTGAGCCGGGAGGCCGGGGCTGGGAGGAGGGAGTTCGAGGGAGGGGGAAGAAGGAGGAGGGCGGCGAGCCGGAGCCGGCAGGCGGCGGGAGCCGGGGCGAGACGCGTCGGGAGTGCGTCTCCGCGGCCGTGCCGGGCGCAGCGAGAGGTAAGGCGACCCCAGCCGGGTCCCCGCGTCGCTCGGCTCCCCCTCTCCCCAGCCGCCTCCTCTCCCCTCCGGCCGCCCCTCCTCCGCAGCCACCTGCTGTTTGCCCTGGAGATCGCGGTGGGGGACCGGAGGGAGGAGCCGCCTGACCTTACCCCTTAGCCGCGAAGGGCGAGGGACCCCTGCCGGCGACCGAGCCCCCCGGAGGCCCCTCCTCCCTTCCTCGGCTCACTCTGTCCTTCACCACCTCCTCGCCGTCCTTCAGGTCCTCCTGCCTCCCTCCCTCCCTCCCTGCCTCCCTGTCTCCCATCGCTGTCTTCCCTAGCCCACCAGCTGGGCAGGTGGAAGGGGTCCCAGGCTGTGGGGGAGCGCCATGACGAGGGGGGGGGGTCCTGACCAACTCCCTCCACCTCCCTCTGGCTGGCCATTGCCATGGCAACTAGGGTGTACTGGGCTCTGGAGAAAAGACAAAGGTGGGGGGGCAGCACCTCTGGGGAGGGCAGGGGTCTGAGGCTCTTCCACCAGACCTAGCCCCTGGCAGTGCTGTGCCCCTTCTTACCTCATTTGCCCCAAAGCCATTTTGCCCATCCCCACAGCCTCCACTCTGCTCAGGGTTTCACCCCGTTTCCTCTCAGCCCCCTTCCCAGGGCCCAGTGAAGCTCAGCTTCACCAAGACCAGGACCCTTCTCCCTCCCATCAGAGGGAAACTGAGGCTGGGGGCCAGGGAAGGAAGGCCTGTCTCCCAGTGGGAGTGGGTGCCTTGCTGAGCACTGAGCTTTTCTCCTCGGCCCCCCTGTCCCCCTCTCCCTACCTCCATCTCACCCCCCCCAGGCCTCCACCCCAGGGGCTCCTGAGCTTTTTTCTTCTATTTTCAGATACTACTACTTTGCCCTCTCTGTCTCTTCTGCTCAAACTCTCCTCCTTCTCCCTAGTTCCCCCTCTTTCCATTTCTGGATGCTTCTGATGTCAGTCGTTTCCCCGCCTTCGGGTTCCCTAGCACCCCCACCCTCCTTTGGTCTTAGCCTCCTTTCTCCCATTCTCCCAGATCCCTGGATAGCTGGAGGGTGATGACTCGGCCTGGGGAAGGGACGTGTGTGTGGGGGGTGCTGAGCGCCAAGACCACTGGGCCCAGGAGACTGACAGGAGAGGCGGTTTACAGCAGCCCCCTCCTGTCCCCCAGAAGAAAGCGAACCCCCCAGGAGTCTCCCATCAGTGGCTCTGTCTGAAGAGAGACGGGGAAGTGTGGATAGGGGTGGGGCCGTCTAGGCAAGGGACATTAGAACAAGGAATCTAGGAGTTCCAGGAGGCAGAGAAAGGGCTGAAAAGGGATGGGAGACAGAGATGTAAGAATATCTTTATTCCTGGCGGCACGGGGGTGAGGGGAGCTCTTATTTGTACGGGGCGTTTGAGTGGCTGTCTGATTTAAGGCAGAGGAAGGCTCTGAATGATCCCCACAACCCAGGGTAATCAGTCATTGCAGTAGTTTCAAGAGAAGCGGGTGGGGTGCGCAAGCAGCCGGGCCCCCCCTCTGCCCTCCCCCTCCCCCAACTCATCTTTCCCTTCAGCTTGTCCAGGTGGCAGACCCACCCCCAGACCTCTTGGGGCATCCAGAAGATTCTGACTGGTCAAGAACTAGAGGAAAAAGAGACCTGCAAGCCCCAGCATGGGGGCCAGAGCCCCCCAGCCAGCCTCATAGTTGGGAAAGCAGCCAGTTTGCCCCCCATCAATTACGGGGGGTACTTAAGGAAAGGCCCTGCCTAACATGGAGGCTGAGGACGGCCTCTGCTGACCCAAAGCCTCCTCCCCTGCCTGGTGTGCTTGGCCTCAGCTTGGCCAGTCATGCGATGCTGAGCGGCAGGGTGGGCCTGGGGCAGCCTGCCTAATTATAGGACCAGGATCGTGGGCGTCATGGGGGTCCGTGTAAGTGGGGCTCCCGGGTGAGACCTAGCCCCCGCCCCCAAGGCTCAAGGGGGGTGGGGGGCTGAGGCTAGCATGGCGCGGGGCGGGGCGGGGGCGGAGGAGGCCTCCTTGCGCTCGAACGCCTTGTCCTGGCTGGCCTGCGGGCTCCTGGCGCTGCTGGCCAACGCCTGGATCATCCTCAGCATCTCGGCCAAGCAGCAGAAGCACAAGCCACTGGAGCTGCTGCTCTGCTTCCTGGCGGGCACGCACATCCTGATGGCGGCCGTGCCCCTCACCACCTTCGCCGTGGTGCAGCTCCGGCGCCAGGCTTCCTCCGACTACGACTGGAACGAGAGCATCTGCAAGGTCTTCGTGTCCACCTACTACACCCTGGCGCTGGCCACCTGCTTCACTGTCGCCTCACTCTCCTACCATCGCATGTGGATGGTGCGCTGGCCGGTTAACTACCGCCTCAGCAACGCCAAGAAGCAGGCTCTGCATGCCGTCATGGGCATCTGGATGGTCAGCTTCATCCTCTCCACGCTCCCCTCCATCGGCTGGCACAACAACGGCGAGCGCTACTACGCCCGAGGCTGCCAGTTCATCGTCTCCAAGATCGGCCTCGGCTTTGGCGTCTGCTTCAGCCTCTTGCTCCTGGGGGGCATTGTCATGGGGCTGGTCTGTGTGGCCATCACCTTCTACCAGACGTTGTGGGCCCGGCCCCGGAGGGCTCGACAGGCCCGGAGAGCGGGGGGCAGCAGGGGCACCAAGGTGGGCGGGCCGGGGGGCCTGGGTACCCGGCCGGCGTTTGAGGTGCCAGCCATCGTGGTGGAGGATGCCCGGGGAAAGCGGCGATCCTCGCTGGATGGCTCCGAGTCGGCCAAGACATCCCTGCAGGTCACCAACCTGGTCAGCGCCATCGTCTTTCTCTATGACTCGCTCACAGGGGTGCCCATCCTGGTGAGATTGGGGTCCTCCCACCTGTTCTCCCTCATATCCAGGCCCCGGCAACAGCATTCGACCTCTGACTCCATAAGCCGCACCGCAGATGGGTTATGTGTTCCAGTTCTCTCATCTCCCGCTCCTCTCCCTGCCCCCCATCTTTAGCAGCCATTTTCTAGTTCCCAGGCCCACCTCTCAGCTTCTCCACCTATTCTTTAGTTCCCACTATTCTACTTTGTTGGCTGCTACCTATCCAGTACCTATCCTCTGCTCCCTATCAACCAGCTGCAGGTCCCCATCCCTGGAGACCACACAGCCTCTGAACACGCTGGGTGGGAAGCGGCTCGGGCTCCCCTCACCACCCCACCCAGGCCCTGTTCTTAGGTTTCTCACTGGCTCCATCTCTGTTCCTCTCCCTCCGACCCCTGGGCTTGGTTTCCAGCACCCTCCCCTGACCCTCTGCTGAGTTGATCCCTTCTCCTCTCTGCACCCCGCCTCCACTTCCAACGTTGCTTCTGTCCCTTCTCATGGACAAGCATGCCTTCCTGACCTCTTGCCCAGCAGCGGCACGGCGGCTGTCAGGGTCGGGTGGGCCCCCAGGGCTCGGGGCCCTGACCCGCCATCCCCATACTCCTCCAGGTGGTGAGCTTCTTCTCCCTGAAGTCGGACTCGGCGCCGCCGTGGATGGTGCTGGCCGTGCTGTGGTGCTCCATGGCACAGACGCTGCTGCTGCCCTCCTTCATCTGGTCCTGCGAGCGTTACCGCGCAGACGTGCGCACTGTGTGGGAACAGTGCGTGGCCATCATGTCGGAGGAGGACGGCGATGACGGTCAGAGGAGCCCGGGCTTTTGCTTTCCTCGACAGTGCTATCTGTTCTTTTCTACTGCCCCTTCTCTGCAAGAGATGGGCTGCCCTGGAGTGCCCCCTGCTGGACAGAGCCTGTGCCACCCCCCCCAGGGTCCTGTGCCTAATCAGACACTCCACCCCCTCCTCCAGGAGGGCTCTCTTCATGGGGCTCCCGTCTAGAAGTCCCCACTGCCCAGGTCTGTCCCCAACCCTAGGCAGAGTGCTGGAGAAACAGTTCCCAGGCCTAATGCAAAGAAGGCTGTGGCACTAAAGGGAAGCTGAGCTTCTCAGAGAGACCCTGCTCTAGCTGGGCGTGGTGGTGCACCCCTGTAATCCCAGCACTTGGGAGGGTGAGATAGGAGGATTGCAGGTTAATGGCCAGCCTCAACTACTTAGGGAGGCCCTTCCACAACTTACTGAGACATTTTTTCAAACTAAAGAATGAAAAATAGGGCTGGGGGTGTAGCTCGGAGGTAGAATACCCCTGTTTTCAATCCTCACTACTGCAAAAAAAAAAAAAGAGAGAGAGACCAAGCCAGAGCTCTGGGGACAGTCCTTGGAGGACACAAGTCAATGAACAGGTCTATATGCCTGAAATCCTAGGGATTCGGTGCTGGATGGAACAAGTGCTAACCACTCTTGGTCTTCCGGAGCTTCCAGATGCATGGGGACTGAAGGGTTCTCTGGGACCTCCAGGAGGGGGTGGGTGTTCTCTGCGTATAACTCCTCTGCCCGTTTCCTCTCCTAGATGGAGGCTGTGATGACTACACAGATGGTCGAGTGTGCAAAGTTCGCTTTGACTCTAATGGGGCCACAGGACCTGGGGCCCGGGACCCCACCCAGGTGAAGCTACTACCTGGGCGACACATGCTCTTCCCCCCTCTGGAGCGAGTGCACTACTTACAGGTATGCCACTGGGGCGCCACCCTCCAGCCTGGGTGCCTGCACCACTGAAATCCGGTTTGTGTTACCCAAATCCCTATTCTCCAGCCCTGGCCTGAGGGCACCCTAAGGGGCAGGTGAAGGAAAGGCATGGGAAGAAAGACTCCCCCACATCTCTCAGAACCAGGCTTGCCTACTGGAGCAAATGTTTTGCAGAAGTTGAAGAGGGTGGAGCCATCTTGCAGAGTCCCCACTGTGGTTCCTGCCACACCTCCAGGTCTCACCTGCTCCTCTCCCCAGGTCCCCTTGTCCCGCCGTCTGTCCCATGATGAGACCAACATCTTCGCCACCCCTCGGATACCAGGCTCCTTCCTGCACAAGTGGTCATCCTCTGATGACATCCGGATCCTCCCTGCTCACAGCCGGGCCCTCGGGGGTCCTCCTGAGTACCTGGGACAAAGACACAGGCTGGGGGACGAGGAGGACGAGGAAGAAGCTGAAGGTGGGGGGCTGGCCAGCCTTCGCCAGTTCTTGGAAAGTGGGGTTCTGGGGTCAGGTGGGGGCCCCCCACGGGGTCCTGGCTTCTTCCGGGAGGAGATCACCACCTTCATCGATGAGACACCTCTGCCTTCTCCAACGGCTTCTCCAGGACCCTCTCCTCGCAGGCCCAGGCCCCTGGGTCTCTCACCCCGCCGACTCTCCCTGGGGTCCCCTGATAGCAGAGCCATTGGACTTCCTTTGGGGCTGAGTGCAGGGAGACGCTGTTCCCTGACAGGGAGCGAGGGGAGTGCAAGGGCTTGGGGAAGACCCTGGGGCCCAGGCAACCCCATCTTCCCCCAGCTGACCCTGTGAGCCCAAGTGGGCCTCCTGGATTTAGATAGAGGAGGGGCCCAGCCCAGCACACCTCATTCTGGTCCTGAGCCCAGGGCAGCGGCCTCCAGACTCTGGGGAGATGGGCGCTAGATCTGGGGCTCCGGAACCCCTGCTCTCTCCCATCCAAGTGACCAGATGCCCTGCCCTCCTTCCATCACCCCCTAGCAAAACATATTAAAGTCTGAAGTGTTGCCATGGAAACCTCGTGTCCAGTGTACTGTGGTGGCAAAGGGTATGGCCACAGCCTGGGGGTGCGGCGTGTGGAGTGGCTCATCGAGGACAAAACAGAGTGGCTACAGGGGACAGATGCACAGAAAGACACCCGGAGAAACCATACACGCTCCACCGTGCAGACACCACAGAGACAGGCTTAGCAGGGGTGCCAGGGGTGGGGCACTTGGAGACACTTAAGTTTGTTGGTTTGGTGGGTGAAGGACCTTTGTTCAGATTTGGGGTGGTGCTTTTATTTTTTTATTTTTTTTTTTGCAGTACTAGGGATTGAACTCAGGGGCATTCTACCTCCGAGCCATACCCCCAGCCCTACTTTTTATTCTTTATTTTGAAACTGGGTCTCACTAAGTTGCAGAGTGCCTCACTAGTAGCTGAAGCTGGCCACGAACCCAGATCCTCCAGTCTCAGCCTCCCAAATGCTGGGATTACAAGCATGCGCCACTATGCCCGGCTATTTTTTTAATATTTGTTTATTTAAGATTTTTGTGTGTGTGGTACTGGGCATTGAATTTAGGAGCATTCTACCTCTGAGCTACCCTCCCAGCCCTTTTTTTTTTTTCTGGTACTGGAGATTGAACCCAGGGGCATTCTACCTCCGAGCTACATCCCTCGTCCTATTTTTTATTCTTTATTTTGAAACAGGGTCTCACTAAGTTGCAGAGGGCCTCACTAAGTAGCTGAGGCTGGCTGTGAACCTGGATCCTCCAGTCTCAGACTCCTAAATACTGGGATTACAAGCATGTGCTACCACAATTGGCTCTATTCTTTATTTCAAAACAAGGTCTCATTAAGTTACAGAGGGCCTCACAAGTTGCTGAGGCTGGCCAAGAACCTGAGATCTTCCTGTCTCAGCCTCCCAAGTACTGGGCTTACAAGCGTGGCAGTGCTTTTACAGTGTGGTTCTACCCCTTGTGTCCCAACCCACCCATTCCCCCAATCCATCCAAGTAATTAGGTAGCTAGCTAGACATTAGCAGATAGGTTCTGCAGGGACACACCTGAAGTTTGCCTGTAGAGTCTTGCTCATCTTGACTCCTTCTCCTGTGGGGAAAGGGGGCAGAGAAGCAACTCAGGGTCACCCCAAATGTAATATGTATAAAGAGGGTGTCCAGATGGAATATAAAACCTGACTCCCAGAAGACTCCATACTGCTTTCCATTCCTGGGAGCAGACAGCATAACCATTGTCTGAGGCAGCTTTCCCAAACCCAGGGAATAGACCTCTCCAGACCCTGTCTCTCCAGGAAACCCGCTACCCACTCCCCCCCACCCCCGGGCGCTATTTTCACTCCCAGAGAATGTCTGTTCCAGACCCTTTTCTCTGGGACAGGAGCCCTCCCTCCCCCCACTTCTCCACCGCCTGTCTCAATGTGGTGTCTTAGCTTTCCTAAATAAACCTCCTGTATTTCCATTTTGTGCTTTCTGTTTGAATGCTTTCCAAGCAGAGAAGCAAGAATCGAGATTGTGCGGAATAATTAAAAAGTCTCCCTCCTCCCCCAGGGAAACACTTTCTGGTAGAGGTTGGGGGGGCTGAAGGGGTGTCCCAGGCCCCGAGTTACCCTTCTCCTTGCCTTGTTCTAAAGCTCTTTCTCCAAAGGGGTGGGTGGGCAGATGAGCTGGCAAGAGGTGTCCACATACCTTTTCCTGGACCCAGAAATAGAGGGGAGCACAGCCCCGGGTACCCCCAAACACAGACTACCGGGACTGATACCACCCGGTCCTCCAGTAGGAGGCGCCAGGCCGGCTCTGGTGCCCCCAGTTTGCTCTCCTCTCTCCATCTTCCCTTCCTCACCCACACTAGACCCGCTCGTCTTTAAAGAACCGTTCTCCTCTCCGTGCTGGCTGCCTCGACTTCTCGCTCTAACTCTCGAGGGCCTCCCCGTCGGTTCGGCTTCGGCCGGGTCAGGTCTCTCTGGCCCCACTCATTCCTTCTCTCTTCCTCTCCCTCCTCCTCCTCTCCATCTCTCCTTCCTTCCTCTCCCTCCTCCTTCCCCTCTTCCTTCCCTCCCTCCTTCCCCCGCGGCTCCCGCATTTCCCTCCGGCAGCCGGCCGGCGGCTCCGACACCATGCTCCGGCTCCTGCGGTTGCTGCTGCTGCTGCTGCTGCCTCCCCCGGGGTCCTCCGAGCCCCCCGGCCTGGCCCCGCTGTCCCCGGGGGCGCTCCCGCAGGCCCCCGACTTGCTCTACGCGGACGGGCTGCGCGCCTACGCGGCCGGGGCGTGGGCGCCGGCGGTGGCGCTGCTGCGGGAGGCGCTCCGGAGCCGGGCGGCGCTGGGCCGCGCGCGGCGGGACTGCGGGGCGAGCTGCGCGGCGGAGCTCGGGGCCGCGCTCCCCGCCCAGCTTCTCGGCGCCCGGGAGCCCGGTTTGGCGCCGGGGCCCGCGCCGGCGGCCTGGGAGCCTCTGCTCCTCCGCGCCGCGCTCCGCCGCGCCGAGTGCTTGACCCAGTGCGCGGCGCGGAGGCTGGGCCCCGGGGGCGCGGCGCGGTTCCGCCTGGGGAGCGCGCTCCGGGACGCCTTCCGCCGGCGGGAGCCCTACAACTACCTGCAGAGGGCCTACTACCAGGTGCGGGAGCCGCCCGGGCCCTCCCCCTGCCCAAGTTGCTGTGCTGCTTGAAGCTGATCAGGAAAGGGCGGGATGCTAGGTCTCGGGCCTCCGGGTGGGTGATGGGGGGGGGGCGCACCGAGGACGTCAACGTTAGAATACTGTCCCATCTAAACCACCGAGAGAGGACCCGTGGAGGTCGCAGGAGGGGCCAAGGGAGAGTGGGAGCCAAGTTGGATTGCGGGTGGAGAGGTCAGGTCTGAGGCGAGGTGGGAAGAGCTGGAAGGTGGGGAGTCTGGGTCTGCAGTTTTATTTTAGTAGGCCGAACTGAGATCGGCGTCGGAGTGCACGCTGCCTCTTTCTAGGAAGGAGAAGCAGAGGGCAGTGCGTAGGGGCGGAACCCGCTAAAGGATGGGGAATTGTATAGGTGTGTTTGCTGTCCCGGCAGGCGAGGGTGAGCCTTCGCTTGGGGCAGCAGAGAGCTCTGGGAAGGTTAGGGGAGGGAGGCATGGCTGACTGCCCTGCACAGACAGCTACCAGGGACTCGGCCAGGCTACCGGGACAGTAGCTGGTGCCTACGTGGCTGGGGGGAGGTGGGGCGGGGTTGGTTGCACACACCTCAGCTCAGGGTCCTAGAGACCACTGCTTTTGTTGGTAGCACAGGTCATCCCCACTCCCTGCACCCCTTAACCAACACTCCCACCTCTTCTTCCAGACTGAGGCCCTGAGCCCCTCTGCCTGCTCCAAAGTTTTCAGAACCAACCCTTCCTTAGGTCCCTGTTTCCACATTCTGGCTTCTAGGAGGGCTGAGGGTTGGGAAGTGAGATCCCTGATGGCCAGTCCTCCACAAGGCTCTTCCGCAGTCCTGGAGTCTGTCTGTGGCTGAGAGGCTGGTAAGGGTGCCATGGTCTGTTCTGACACCCCACCTGGAGGGGCTCTGATTTCCCATTCCTCTGGCCCCCCCAGTTGAAGAAGTTGGATCTGGCAGCAGCCGCAGCACACACCTTCTTTGTAGCAAATCCAACACACCTGCAGATGCTGGAGGACATGGCTAAGTACAGACGGATGTCTGGGGTTCGACCCCAGAGCTTCCGGGACCTGGAGACGCCCCCACACTGGGTGAGACCCGCAGCACCACCCCATCTTGCCCTGAACCTTTGCCTGGCTGGATACACAGGCTTCCCTTGACTTTGGCCCCGTGTAGCGACACAGCAGGAGATCTTGTACTGGTCATCAATGGCCTGGGTGAAGAATCTTCCTCTAGGATTTAGTTTCCTTCCTCTGTGGTGACCAGAGTCTGGTGTTAATATTCTGATTCATGGGACCTGGAATCCCTGCCTCAGATGAGACCAATATCTCTCTCCTTTCCAACTCCCTATCTTGTCCCCCCCCTCCCCCAGAATCTCAGGCAACTGACAGATCCCCTCCCCCACAGGCAGCCTATGACACTGGCCTGGAGCTCCTGGGACGCCAAGAGGCAGGGCTGGCACTGCCCAGGCTGGAGGAGGCCCTGCAAGGGAGCCTGGCTCAGCTGGAGAGCTGCAGGGCTGGCTGTGAGGGCCCTGAAGAGCAGCAGGGGGCAGAAGAGAAGGAGGAGGAGCAGGAAGGGGCCAGGAGCCATGGGGGCCTCTACGAGGCCATTGCTGGTGAGGCTCGAGCAGGAGTGCATGCAGGAGGGGATTGCAGGAGGGGATCACTGCCCATGAGGAACACCACTAGCCGAGTGGTTCACGTGTCCTCTGCAGGACACTGGATTCGGGTCCTACAGTGCCGGCAGCGCTGTGTAACAGACACAGCCACACGACCTGGTCGCAGCTTTCCTGTCCCCGACTTCCTTCCTAGCCAGCTGAGACAACTGCATGAGGCCCATGCTCAGGGTCAGTTGGGGACTCATGGGCCCTAGGAAGTGATGGGGGTTGGAAGCAGAGGGAGTGAAGATTTGTCTCTGATGGTCCCTGGGCCCTTCTCTCTGTCCCTCCCATCTGTCTCTGCCTCTGTACTGTCACTTCTGCAGGAAGACTCTTAAAACACCCTCCTTCTTTGGCATCATCGTGAAAGACTCAGGAGATGGGCCACAGGGCCCCTTCTGCCCTCCTGTCTCTCATCTTCCTTTATTTCTCCTCTCTTCCTCTTCTTCAAACTGCCAGCGAAGGTATGCTTGAGTCAGCTTTTGAGAGAAGCCGTGGGTGGGCATGGCGGCCCGGGGGCTCTTGGAGTTGGTTGGGTGGTCCTGGGAGACCACCTCTCCAGCTGTCTCTGTCCACCTGTGTTGTCTGCTCTGCCCCGGGGTCATCGCTGTCCTCAGCTCTGTCCCTCCTCCCCCTCTCTGTCTCCAGTGGGGAATCTGTCCCGGGCCATGGAAAATGTCCTGAGCGTCCTGCTATTCTACCCGGAGGATGAGGCTGCGAAGGAGGCTCTGAGCCAGTACCAGGCCCAGCTGGGAGAGCCCAGGCCCGGCCTTGGGCCCAGAGAGGTGACCCCTCCCCGACACACATTTACCCATGTGGTAGCCCTAGATCAAATAATGGACCTTAAAGTAACCTGCCCCAGCCGGGCATCGTGGCCCACGCCTGTTATCCCAGTACTTGAGAGGCTGAGACAGTAGGATCTCAGGTTCCTGGCCAGCCTCAGCAACTTACTAAGGCCCTCCGCAACTTAATGAGACTCTGTTTCAAAATAAAAAATAAGCAGGGCATGGTGGCCCACACTTATAATCCCAATACTTGGGAGGCTGAGACAGGAGGATGGCAAGTTTGTGGCCAGCCTCGGCAAATTAGTGAGGCCATCTGCAACTTAGTGAGACCCTGTTTCAAAATAAAAGAATAATGCCGGGTGTGGTGGCGCACGCTTGTAATCCCAGCATTTAGGAGGCTGAGACTGGAGGATCTGGGTTTGAGGCCAGCCTCAGCTACCTAGTGAGGCACTCTGCAAATTAGTGAGACTCTGTTTCAAAATAAAGAATAAATATATCTATATCTATATCTATATGACTGGGGATGTAGCTCGGAGGTAGAATGCCCCTGAGCTCAAGCCCCAGTACCACAAATAAATAAATAAATAAATAAATAAATAAATAAATAAATAAATAAATAAATAAAATAGGGCTGAAGGTGTACCTCAGAGGTAGTATGCCCCTGGGTTCCATCCCCAGTACCGCAAAGAAAGTAAAGAAAATAGGGCTGGGGCTGCTGGGCGTGGTGGTGCAGGCTTGTACTCCCAGCATTGGGGAGGCTGAGACCGGAGGATCCGGGTTCTCGGCCAGCCTCAGCTACCTAGTGAGGCACTCCGCAACTTAGTGAGACTCGGTTTCAAAATAAAGAATAAAAAAATAGGGCTGGGGGTGTAGCTCGGAGGTAGAATGCCCCTGAGTTCATTCCCCAGTACTGCAAAAAAAAAAAAAAAAAAAGAAAATAGGGCTGGGGGTGTAGCTCAGAAGTGGAATGCCCCTGGGTTCAATCCCCAGTACTGAAAAAAAAAAAAAGGAACCTGCCTTTCCACCCTGTTCTGACCTTTTAAGGAAACACTCTAGCCACCAAAGCGAAGCCCGTGTCTAGCATCTGGCTGCTGCCTGGACTCCCTGCTCCCCACATCAGACTGTGCCTCAAAATCCCCAGCTGCACACTCCCCTCCACCCCACTCCTGCCTGCCCCCCTCCTCCTCCTCCCCTAGTTTAAGTCCAGCCCTCTGAAGTTGCTGAGGGAGGAAGGTGGGACCAGGAAGCCGGAGCCCCTCCCCAGCCTTTCCGTCTGCCCTGCAGGACATCCAGCACTTCATCCTGCGGTCCCTGGGGGAGAAGAGGCAGCTCTACTACGCCATGGAGCACCTGGGCACCAGCTTCAAGGACCCCGTGAGTGACCACTGTCTTCCTGCGCCGCCCGGGAGGAAGGGAGCAGTCACACCCTCTGCCACTTTATACGCCACTTCAGTTTGAAGCTGTCCCCATGTTTCCAGGCTCAGGAGGCTTGGAGCAGTCTGCTATCCCAGCAGTGTGCGGGCAGTTCGGGCAGCTTTGGTATCCTGCTGGCTCATGAGTTGGTCCTTCCTCTGCCGCAGATGTGCACTCTGGACCTCTGCTTCTTCTTTTTTTTTTTTTTTTTGGTACTGGAGATTGAACCTAGAGAGGCATTCTACCTACAAGTTATGCCGCAGCCTGATTTTTTTTTTTTTTTCAGTACTAGGGATTGAACTCAGGGGCATTCTACCTCCAAGCTATACCCCCAGCCCTATTTTTTATTCTTTATTCTTTATTTTGAAACCGAGTCTCACTAAGTTGCAGAGTGCCTCACTAGGTAGCTGAGGCTGGCCTCGAACCCGGATCCTCCGGTCTCAGCCTCCCGAATGCTGGGATTACAAGCGTGCGCCCAGCCCCAGCCTGATATTTTATTTATTTATTTGGATACAGGGTCTTACTAGGTTACTAGGTTTCTTTTTTTTTTTTTTGCAGTACTGGGGATTGAACTCAGGGGCGTTCTACCTCCGAGCTACACCCCCAGCCCTATTTTTTTATTCTTTATTTTGAAACCAGCTTTTACTAAGTTGTGGAATGCCTCACTAGGTAGCTGAGGCTGGCCTCGAACCCGGATCCTCCAGTCTCAGCCTCCCAAATGCTGGGATTACAAGCATGCGCCACCACACCCAGCTACTAGGTTTTTTGTTTTTTGTTGTTTTTTTTTTCAGTACTGCGGATGGAACTCAGGGGCATTCTACCTCCGAGCTATACCCCCAGTTCTATTTTTTATTCTCTATTTTGAAACAGGGTCTCCCTAAGTTGTGGAGTGCCTCACTAGGCAGCTGAGGCTGGCCTCGAACCCGGATCCTCCGGTCTCAGCCTCCCAAATGCTGGGATTACAAGCGTGCGCCACCACGCCTGGCATCTTACTAGATTTCTGAGAGCCTTACTACGTTGCTGAGGCTGGCTTTGAACCAGCGATCCTCCTGTCTCAGCCTCCCAAGTACTGGGATTACAAGCCTGGGCCACCATGCCCATTTTCTGGACCTCTGCTTTGGTTTCCTTCTCTATAAATTGGAATGGTCACACCTGTTTCTCAGGGCTTTTTTTTTTAGGTACTGGGGATTGAACCCAGGGGCATTCTACCTGCAACCTACACCCTCAGTCCTATTTTTTATTCTTTATTTTGAAACAGGGTCTCACTAAGTTTCGGAGGGCCTCACCAAGTAGCTGAGGCTGGCCATGAACTCGATCCTCCAGTCTCAGCCTCCCAAGTACTGGGATTACAAGCGTGCGCCACCACACCCGGCTTCCCCAGGGCTATTGAAGCTGTATCATTTGATATAAAGTACAGAAAGCACCATGGCTGCCACTTTTATTACTCTCTTTGTGGTTATAGGGAGGATGTGAAGGGCAGAGGTTATCCGTAGCTGGTACTTCAGCACGGAATAGCTGCTCTCTATTGGCATTTATTTATTTGTTTGTTTGTTTACTTATTTTTTGCAGTAGTGGGGATTGAAGCCAGTGGCACTCTACCACTGAACAACAACACCAGCCCTTTTTGTTTTTTATTTTTTATTTTATTTATTTATTTATTTATTTATTTATTTATTTATTTATTTATTTATTTTTGCTGTACTGGGGATTGAACGCAGGGGCATTCTACCTCCGAGCTAAACCCCCAGCCCTATATTTTATTCTTTATTTTGAAACCGAGTCTCACTAAATTGCGGAGTGCCTCACTAGGTAGCTGAGGCTGGCCGCAAACCCGGATCCTCCAGTCTCAGCCTCCCGAATGCTGGGATTACAAGCGTGCGCCACCACGCCCGGCTTTTATTCTTTATTTTGAAACCGAGTCTCACTAAATTTCGGAGTGCCTCACTAGGTAGCTGAGGCTGGCCGCGAACCCGGATCCTCCGGTCTCAGCCTCCCCAATGCTGGGATTATAAGCGTGCGCCACCACGCCCAGCTTCCTATTTTTTATTTTGAAACAAGGTCTCACTAGGTTGCGGAAGGCCTCACTAAGTAGGTGAGGCTGGCCGTGAACCTGGATCCTCCTGTCTCAGCCTCCCAAGTACTGGGATTGCAAGCATGTGCCACCACGCCCAGCTCTATTCTTTTTTTTTTTTTTTTTTTTTTTTGCGGTATTGGAGATTGAACTCAGGGGCATTCTACCTCCGAGCTATACCCCCCAGCCCTATTTTTTATTCTTTATTTTGAAACAGGGTCTCCCTAAGTTGCAGGGGCCTTGCTAAGTAGCTAAGGCTGGCCACAAACCTGCAATTCTCCTGCCTCAGCCTCCCAAGTACTGGGATTACAAGCATGTGCTACCACGCCCAGCATCAAGACCCTATTTCAAAATAAAAAATAAGCCGGGCGTGGTGGCACACGCTTGTAATCCCAGCATTCAGAGGCTGAGACCCGAGGATCTGGGTTCGTGGCCAGCCTCAGCTACCTAGTGAGGCACTCAACAACTTAGTAAGACCCAGTTTCAAAATAAAGAATAAAAAATAGGGCTGGGGGTATAGCTCGGAGGTAGACCACCCCTGAGTTTAATCCCTAGTACCGCAAAAAAATAAAAATTAAAAAAAAAATAAATAAAAAATAAAAAGTGCTGGGAATATAGCTCAGAGGTAATATGCCCTGGGGTTTATTCCTCAATACCAAAAATAAATAAGTAAATAAATAAACACATAAATCAATAAGTAACTGTGTCCCTTGTTAGCTGTGTGATCTTGATCATGTCACTGGTCCTCTCTGTCTTGGGCCCACAAATGCAAGATGAGCCCCTCAACGCTCTGTGTGTCATGAGACTGTTGGGAACTCTAGCAGATAAATTCTACTTCCGTGGAGAATAGCACCTGGGAGATAGTAAGCGCGTGTAAATTGCAGTGGTAGTCTAGTGCCCAGGACACGACACTGAGTGGCCCCAGCGTTGAGTCCAGGGCTCACCCCACCTCAGCCTTCCCCTCTGGAGGCAGGAGAACCTTCCTGTGGTGGCTGAGAGTCTAATGTCAGGGATCCCAGGGGCTGGACTTGGTGGGTGACAGTGCTTTTCTTGGCTGTCCCAGGATCCCTGGACCCCAGCAGCTCTCATCCCAGAGGCGCTTAGAGAGAAGCTCAGGTAGGAGATGCCCCTGGTGGGAGGCGCCAGGCCCAGGCTGGGAGGAGGGGCAGGGGTGCTGGGAGCCTGGGTCTGTCCTGTGTGTCCACTGAGCATGTCTGTCAACCCTGAGAGAGGATCAGGAGAAGAGGCCTTGGGACCAGGAACCTCTGCAGCCGAAGCCCTTGCCGGACTGGAAGGGTAAGCTCCAGGGGCAGCGGGGAGTGCCGCAGAGTCTGAAGGGTGTGGGTGCTACGGGGCTCCTCAGTGACCTGCACCCTGTCCCTTCCTCTGCAGATGTCCTCCTCCTGGAGGGAGTGACCCTGACCCAGGACGCCAAGCAGCTGAATGGGCTGGAGCGGGCAGTGCTGGACGGGCTGCTCACCCCCGCCGAGTGTGGGGAGCTGCTGCAGCTGGCCAAGGTAGGAAGGCCTGGGAGGACCTGCCGGCCAGGGATCAGGCGAGGCGCTCAGGCTCGGCTGGCTGCCTGTCCCCTTGTTCTTGGCCTGCTCCATCCTGTGGCTCATCCTGATTCTCTCCTGGGAACTGCGTTTACTACCACCTCTCAACTGCAGCAAAGTTCCTTTTCCTTTTAATTTAGCTGATATGAGGTATATGTTCTTTTTTGAGGGGAGAGTACCAAGGATTGAACCCAGGGGCATTCTACCTCTGAACTATACCCTCAGCCCTTTTTACTGTAATTTATTTATTTATGTACTGGGGATTGAACCCAGAGGAACTCTATCTCCGAGCTGCACCCCCAGCCCTGTTTTTTATTTTTTATTTTTTTTTTTGCGGTACTAGGGATTGAACCTAGAGGCATTCTACCTCCCAGCTACACCCACAGCTCTATTATTTATTTATTTATTTATTTATTTATTTATTTATTTATTTATTTATTTATTTATTTTTTGCGGTACTGGGGATTGAACTCAGGGGCATTCTACCTCCGAGCTATACCCCCAGCCCTATTTTTTTTTTTTTTTGCGGTACTGGGGATTGAACTCAGGGGCATTCTACCTCGGAGCTACACCCCCAGCCCTATTTTTTATTCTTTATTTTGAAACCGGGTCTCACTAAGTTGCAGAGTGCCTCACAAGGTAGCTGAGGCTGGCCGCGAACTCGGATCCTCCGGTTTCAGCCTCCCGAATACTGGGATTACAAGCGTGCGCCACCACGCCCGGCTCCCCAGCCCTATTTTTTATTCTTTATTTTGAAACAGGGTCTCACTAGCTGGGCGTGGTGGTGCACACTTGTGATCCCAGCATTTGAGAGGCTGAGACCGGAGGATCTGGGTTCGAGGCCAGCCTCAGCTACCTAATGAGGCACTCCTCAACTTAGTGAGACCCTACTTCAAAATAGAGAATAAAAAATAGGGCTGGGGGTATAGCTTGGAGGTAGAATGCCCCTGAGTTCAATCCCCAGTACTGCAAAACAAAAAGAAAAAAGAAACAGGGTTTCACTAAGTTGCGGAGTGCCTCACTAGGTAGCTGAGGTTGGCCGCGAACCTGGATCCTCTGGTCTCAGCCTCCCAAATGCTGGGATTACAAGTGTGCGCCACCACGCCTGGCTGGTTTTACTTTTTTTTTTTTTTTTGTGGTACTGGGGATTGAACTCAGGGGCATTCTACCTCCGAGCTATACCCCCAGTCCTATTTTTTATTCTTTACTTTGAAACAGGGTCTCACTAAGTTGTGGAATGCCTCACTAGGTAGCTGAGGCTGGCTGCGAACCCGGATCCTCCAGTCTCAGCCTCCCGAATGCTGGTATTACAAGCGT
>PVLC010025098.1:0-24003 GCA_004027655.1 Graphiurus murinus
AAGAAAGAAAGGAGGAAGAGAGGAAAGAAAGAAGAAAGGAAGAAAGAGAAAAGAATATATGTGTGTACCTGCCTCGTGCCAAGCAATGAAAGGAATTGGAGTGACTTGGTAAAGCAGGTCCCCTGCCCACCCTCCTGCCCTCAACACAACTCAGAAATGCAAGTGATGGTTTCCAAAGAGACCAATTTCCCTCTCCAGGGCACGCCGGGGAAAACATTCCCTTCTCCCAGTCGTGTGGACATGCACTCATATGTAAACACCGCCGGGATGACAGGGTGTGTGTGTGTATGTGTGTGTGTGTGTGTGTGTGTGTGCGCGTACCCCCACAAGTCCACTTCCAGGTTCTGTAATTAGCACCCCATAAAGGACAACTCTATGTGCTAGAAAACACCAGCCTGATCCTGGGCGACCCACAAGCCAGAAAACCTCATTTCCCCCTTTGTAGGTGAGATCTTTTAAGCTGCCGTTTGATCGCCTGGATAGATTAGGGGCGCTCTGAACTGCTTTGGAGAAATGTGTTCCTTTACCCAACTCCCCGGCCTCTCCTCCCCGCCCCCAAAGCGATAATGCATCTGTAAACATTCTGTGAAACTCTTTCCCAGCCTTCTTGGGGTGGCCACTTTGAAGTCGAACTGCAGGAAGACCTCCATATGAGATGAAAATGCCTTGCCAACTGATAAAGAAGTGCGAATCCAGCTGAAATCCACTCAGTAATAGGGATTAGCGACCTGAGACCGGGCTTGTTTGGCTTGAAGTCCGGAGCTGAAAAAATCCGGAGGCTCGGATTCAATCAAAATGGACCTGAACATCAGGCTCCCGCCACCCCCACAGATGGGGGGTGCTCAGCTGGCCACCGTGAGCACGCCCACCTGCAAATTTGGAAAGTCCTTCAATTGCAGAAGCGGGTGGTAGAATTTTGGCTCTATCTCGCAGTTCTCAAGTTTCATGCTGTGGACAAATCACCCAGAGAGCTTGTTCACGTGGAGGTTCCCGGGTTCTGTTGCCACAGAGTGTGATCTGCAGCGTCTAGGTGGAGATCCAGGGACCTGCAGTCTTAACAAGGCCCCAGAGGCTGCTACTGCAGGCAATCAAGACCAGATCTTTTATTTTTATTTTTCAATTTTTTTTTTTTTTTGTGGACTGGGTATTGAACCCCGGGGCATTTTGCCTCTGGGCTATACCCCCAGCCCTGTTTTATTTTTATTTTGAAACAGGGTCTTGCTAAGTTGATAAGCGTCTCATTACTTGCTGAAGCTGTTCTTGAACCTGCGATCTTCTCGTCTCAGCCTCCCAAGTACTGGGATTACAAACATGTGCCCCCATACCCGGCCAAGACCAGATTTTTAATAAATCACTGTTCTAGAACTAGCTTTCAAGCAGCAAATAAAATATAAGAAGGGCCGTGATAGGTACTAGGACGAGTGGTGAAAATGTTGGAAGATCATTGGAGTCCATGGGGAGTAGACTCCATCAGGTACCAACACCTGCAGATGCCCAACACTCTCATGGAAAGTAACACAGTATTTGCATATAACCTATATGATCATCCCTTAAACGACATCATCTCTAGATGACTTAGTTTAATACCCAATACAGCCGGGTGTGGTGGCGCACGCTTGTAATCTCAGCATTTGGGAGGCTGAGACCAGAGGATCCGGGTTCGCGGCCAGCCTCAGCTACCTAGTGAGGCACTCCGCAACTTAGTGAGACCCTGTTTCAAAATAAAGAATAAAAAATAGGGCTGGGGGTATAGCTTGAAGGTGGAATGCCCCTGAGTTCAATCCCCAGTACCGCAAAAAAAACCCCCAAAAAACCCAATACAATGTAAATGCTGTGTAGGTAATTGTTGTGCTGTATTATTTGGGGAAGAATGACAAAAATGTAGATGTTCAGTACAGATGCAACTTTTAAAAAATATATTTTCAATCATTGATTGGTTGAATCTGTGGATGTGGAACCCGCTTCAAAACTAAGTACAGAGGACCTACTACATTGGGATAATGATTGATAAATGATTTCCTGAAAGCCACCTGCTGTTCTAACTACTGCCCCCACCCCAGGACCTCCTGGGTTTCCCCACAATTCAGACACCAAAGAGTTAACGCCTGTCCCCGCGGAGGGCCTCTGGTCCCTGGAGCTGCTGCTAAGGCCCAGGGTCTGCTCTGATTGGTTGCTGTCTCTCCAGATACTGAGTATCTTTGCGTCTCCCCCTGCATGCATTGTGTAGCAAGGCGCACCCAGCTCCTGGTTGGCCATGGTTGACTACTCTCTTCTGCTTGAAACACCATCTTCCAGCCCTTTTCCTAGTTCTCCTCCTAACTTTGACTCTAAAGGCTCCTTTTCCCACCTCAGCATTGGTGTTCCAACCTGGTTCCCTCTTGTCTAGCTGAGTGAGGACATGAAACACCATCTAAACATCAGCGACTTCCAGTGAATTCTCGCCTCTCCCTGGAACTCCAGGCAATAGTTCAACCAGCAACTCCACATGGATGTCAGAAAGCACCTTGAACTTAACACAGACCAAGAAGAATCCCCGATGATCTCCCAGCCCACCCCATCTCTGGAGGTGGTGCTCTCAAAAGGAATTTATTTGCTCAGGCCAAAAATCTGGGAGTTTATCCCTGATTCCTCTCTTCCGCATCATCATAGCTGGTCCCTCAGCAAGTGCAACCAACCTGCCATGCTTTTCCTGCCACCTCCGCCACTGCTACTGAACTAGTGGTCACCACCACCCACCATACTGACCTCAACCTCATGCCCTCTCATGACTCTACCTGCCAACAGGAGGGCCCTAGTAAAACATAATGGAATTGTGTCACTCCAAAGGTTCCCTCTCGTATTCCAATAAGACCCCGATTCCCCTCTTCCTGACTACACCAACCTCACTCTACACCTCACTTCACAGGCACCCTCTGGGCCACCGAGGCTCAGCCCTTCTTGCCTTCCTCCCAGTCTTTGAAACATCCCAAGCTGAGTCCTGCCTTGGGGCCTTTGCACTAGATACCAGAGCCCTGGAATGTTGTTCTCCACGGCTTCTTACTTCCCACCAGTCCTATCAGCTTAAATGAAACTTTCCTGATCTTGCAAACTAAATTAGAGCTACCCAGTCACTCTCTGTCATCCTATTTTAGTTCTCTGCATAGTACTTACCACTAGCAGATGTTTTGTTTAGCATTTGCTTACAAACTGTAAACCCGACTCTCCCTAATGAGGAAGTTAGTTCCAGAGTATTGTGCTTTGGGGATTTGTATATGCTACAGATAGATAGGTAGATAGATAGGTAGGTAGGTAAATAGATAGATAAATATATATTTTATACCACCTCTTCCCCCACTTTTTTTTTGTACTAGGAGTTGAGCCCAGGTGTGTTCTACTTCTGAGTTATATCCTCAGCCCTTTTTAGTTTTAATTTTGAACAGGATCTCCCTAGGTTGTTGAGGGCCTTGCTTAGTTGCTGAGGCTGGCCTCAAACTTGGGAGTTTCCTGTCTCAACCTCCCAAGAACTGGGAATACAGCCATGCACCACCAGGCCCAGCTATACCTCCTCCCTAGACAGAGGTAGGAGTCTCTGTTAGACACAGCACTATCAATATGTCCTGAATTAGGAAAGCAACAAGCAAGCCCATTAGAATTGTGTACAAAGTGAAAGTTAATCAGTCTGACCAAGGTGAAGACTCATGAAGAACAGATAGATGTCTCTGGCCCAGTGTGGTGGTCCTCAGGTGCTCTATAGGGATTAACTCCAGCAGACTCCCCTGAGGAACATCTGAATGCTACAGATTCCTGCATCTCCCTCCCTGGAAGTCCTGATTCAGTAGGTTGGAGTGGAGTCTGAGATGCTTTATTTGTCACAAAGCATCCCAGAGTGTCCTCACACTTGACAAGCTTGGTGATTGTTAGCCTGCCCCATGCCTGGGAATACCTGGTATAGACCTGCAGGAAGAGTCCTACTTTAGCCAGCATTCCTCCTGATGGGATCCCAAACAACTGATCATGCAACTTAGAGGAAGGAAGATTTATTTGCTCACAGTTCTGGAGATTTCAGAGGTTTAGTCCATGTCAGGCCAGGTATGGCCGTGGGAAGCAGAGACAAGGGGAGAGCAAGGCTCTGCTGTTACACAACGAAGGCCAGAAGCAAGAGAGCAGCAAGGGATTCAAAGACACAAGCACAGTCCCTAAGGCCACATCCCCAGGGAGCCACCTCCTCCAGTTACACCCCACCTGCCTAGGTTACCACCCAGTAAATCCATTAAAATGGTTTTATTTACTGATGAGATCACAACCCTCATGACTTAATTATATCAACTCTGAACAGTAATTACATGAGCTCTTCAAGGGACGTTCTCTATCTGACCATAATGAATCCCTAAGAAGTTTCATAGCATCCCCGGCCTCTGCCTCCAGATGCCGTTGCACCTGTTTCCCAATTGCGAGGTCTGAGCGTGTCTCCAGATGTTGCTAAATTTCCCCTCTTGCTAAATCTTCCTCTTCTCTGGGTGAGAACCACAATTGTAGGATCTCAGTTAGCTGACCCAACTGATCGGAGACCTCAATATTCAATGGTCTAGAGTAGTCAGTTGTCCAGAACAGACAACAACACACACCCAGTGACCCACTAGGCCAACTGCCCATATGCTAAAAGGTTGCTTAAATCTGGGAATGCATCTGGGCCGGCTAATTGTATACATGGAAATCAAGAACAACTTTTAAATAATCTAAAAAAGATCGCCTGGTCAAAGCTTATTTGAAGACTGCCATGTTTTAAAACTCAACACGACTTAAAACAGAATCCTATAAGTTCCTTTGCTAAAATACTTTCAGGATGTATTAGGTATAACAATAGTTTGCTACATGAAAATGGCTTTGAAAATCTTAAAAGTGTTATGAAAGAACAGGGACTTTTTTTGTGAGGCATTAAATTGGATATGAATATGACACATTTCAAAGACTGTCAAAATAACGAATTTACATCATAAATGCGCCGGCTTCCTTTTTAAAGCCTCTTCCACCTCTCAGGGAAGGCATTTAATGGTGAGCAGGTTCAAAATGTCGCCAGCTCCCACTGGTACAAAGGGGAGGCGATCCCCACTAGAGTCTCCAGGCTTCAGATAATGTCTCTGCCTCTTTTCAAGTTAATAAACTGCACTCCTGTCAAATTTCAGATAAATGAAAGAGACAGCACCATTGTTTGCTCCCACATCTCGCTAAGAAAGATATCTCCCAATATTTCGGGAGGACCGGTATGCCAAAAAAATAAACTTGAAATAAATCCACCCTGCCGTGACTTTCCCGGATCAAAGACGATGGAATTTCCACAGAAGCACTTTTCTGAAGTTAGCATGCTTTAGTTCACAGAGCGGCTCATTAAGAAGCTTCTAATGCATTTGATTGTTTCAAAGTTAGCTATCTAAATTTTTAATCATGTGTGGGTTCAAGATAGTCACAGGGTCGCACCCAGGCACTGCACAGTCTTTCTATTCTAAAGAGTCATGTCAATATAATATTTTCGAGAATAGTCAGCAGGTAGGCTTGGCGAGGGTGCAGCTTCAAACAGCTGTGCTCTTTGATGGAGGGGTGGACTGCCTTCTGAAGTTGCCTTTTAAAAGAAAAATAAGTCTGGGCGTTTTGAAATCTGGATTCCTTTCTTTTTGAGGGAGTGAGGCGGCTGGTCTCTTTTTCTCCTCTCTTTCCCTTTCTTTCTTTATTAATAACAGAGGGGAAAATAGAGCTTAACTGGGGTCTCAGCCTCTCCAACTGGGGTCTCTGGGACAAGAAACACACCCATTTGCTCACGCTCTTGGTACCCTTTCTTCTAACAGTAACCACAGATCTGTTTTGTTTTCCTCTCTTCTTTGGGGGATACTCTGTTGTTTTTTTTCTTTCCCCTCTGGAATCTAATATTTGACTGGGAACAGAAAGGGTGTTGGGAGCTTGCTGCACATCCCCTGGAGTTCTTGGTGGAGCCTTGAGGTATCAGCTCCTTTATGCCTTCAGGAGCAGGCAAAAAATGAAGGAGGTGTGTGTGTGTGTAGGGGACGGGGGGAGGTGGTTGTTGCTGCCATGCAAAGGTGATGTGGAATGGAAGGACCTTGGAAGACCACAGAATCCGTCCCTTGTCCTTGATCAGCTCTTAATCTGCTCCACACTTACTGAGCATTTACTCTGTGCTGGTCTCTAGTCCAAGCACTTTACACAGATGATCACATTTAATCATATGACAACCCTGGGTGGCAGTGCTAAACTTTGAAATGTTTCTCGAAGGTCTAAGTGACTCCCTAAGTCCTGTGCATCTTTAAGGGGTAGAGCCTAGTGAGAGGTCCTTCAGTCCTGGGGGTGTGTCTCTGAAGGGGATTGTGGAACCTGACCCCTCCCTCTGGTCTCTCTTGCTGCCTCTTGGCTGGCAATGTGAGCACTCTCTCAAACATGTGCTCCTGTTATGAGGTACTGCCCAAGCCATGGGGCTGCCCAACCTTGGACTTGAACCTCAGAACTATGAACCAAAGAAACCTTTATTGATTTCATAAGCAGCCTGTGTCAGGCATTTCATTATAGTGATGCAAAACCAATGAGTACAGGCAAGGTGTTTTTGTTGTTGTTGTTTGTTTGTTTCAATGCCTATGGTATAGGCAAAGGAGTGAGACACCAGTTGGTGAGTTGCACAGCCAGGATTTGAACCGTATACCTTGGATGTCATTCTCATTGACCAAGGGAGCTTAGCTGGTCTCAATACCCAGAGTTTTGAGGGATACAATTAACTTTGTTCTGTTTCAGGGATGTAAAATGGGCCCATCTCCCAGGCTCCAACAGCCCTCATCGAGGGCCGTGAGCAGGAGAGGAAGTGAGACAAGATACAGAACTCGCTGTCGACCAGCTCTTCTGCTGGGGACAGCTCTTCCTGTGGTCTCTCCCTTGAAAATAAATGGCATCCCAGAGATTCAATGCTATCATCATTGATATTTGATATTTGAGATAATGGGATTCTGCCAGTTCATTAATTTCTTTATGTCTGACAGACAACTCGTTAGTGCTTGGACACCTCAAACTTTTATTTTTCCCCTACAAAAAATGTCCTATTTAAATGCTTTGTTGCTGGGTGTGGTGGCTCATGCTAGTAATCCCAGTACTTGGGAGGCTGAGACAGGAGGATTGCAGGTTCACAGCCAGCCTCAGCAACTTAGTGAGTCCCTGTTCCAAAATTTTAAAAAAATGGAATAGGGCTGGGGATGTATCTCAGAGGTAGAATGACCTTGGGTTCAATCCCTAGTATCACTGAATGAATGAATGAATGAATGGTTTGTTGTTTAAGTGGGAACCAAGGCCATATTTCCTCAAGAGTACTGATTTTTCTTTTTCTTTTTTCCCTTCAGAACTATTATTTATTTGCCAAAGGCTCCCATTGTTTTGATGTAACACCCAGGAAGAATGGTGTGTTTTATAAGAACAGCAAGAACAATAGACTCCATTTACCAAGTTTGTATATGCCAGATATTACTCTAAACATAGTGTGTGTATACAAATAGATCTCTCTCTTTCCTCCTCCTCCTCCTCCTCCTCCTCCTTCTTCTTCTTCTTGTAAATCCACCAATCCTGTTAGATTAGGGCCCCACCCTTATAACCTTATTTCATCTTAATACAGTCACATTGGGGATTGGGCATTGGGGCTTTAATATGTGAATTTGGAGGCCAGAGGAATATATTATTCAGTCTACAGAAAAGATTAAAATGTTAAGAGTAATTATAGAAGCTGGGTATGGTGGTGCATGTCTGTAATTCCAGTACTTGGAAAGCTGAGACAGGAAGATAGCAGGTTTGAGACCAACCTTAGCAACATAGTGAGACTTTCAATAACCTAGCTAAAAAAAACCCAAACAAACAAACAAACAAAAAACAAGAGGGGGCTGAGGGTGTAGCTTGGAGATAGAATGCCCCTAGTTTCAATCTCCAGTACTGAAAAAAATAATAATAAAGAGAGAGAGAGAAAGTAATTATAGGCAAGTGATGATGGAAATGATTTTTTGGTTCCTTTATCTTCAAATTTTTTATAAGCCTAATTTACTTGGCAGAATAAGAAATAAAAGGGCTTATAAACTCTGGACTCTCTTTTAGTCCGAGTGATTTTAGCCTATATTATCCAGATAAGTTCTAAAGGCTTCACCTCTAGCAATCCAGTTAGCCCCAAACATTCACCTCTAGTGTATTTTTTAACAATAGTGTAGCTCAGTCTCTCTCTGCTCTGGAATAGCCAAGACAGGCCCAGGTCAGAACCCTGTGGTGGGTTCTGGCTGGTTCAAGAGCAGGCCCTGCCTGTGGCTGGAGCTGACAGTTGGATGGTGGCCGGCTCCCTCCCCACTCCCCCACTTCCCCACACAAGATACTGAGATTGGCATAGATATTCTCACGTATTTACACCATGTCACCGGAAGTGTCTCCTTCCTAATTCTCCCTCCCCCCCACCCTCCTATAGACCACCTCCCTCACTCCATTGCGGTTTCTCCTCCATTATCTGAAGTCCCTCCTGTATCCCAATTACTCCCTAGCTTTCACATATGAGAGAAAACACATCTGACTCTTCACTTTCTGTGACTGGATCCACCATATGATCCGGCTATACCATTCCTAGGTATCTATCCAAAGGGACTGAAATCAGAATATTACAGTAATACCTGCATATCCATGAGATCTCCATTTCAATGTTTATGTTTCCCCCCCAAAGTTCAGTTTCTTTCTGACATTGAGCCTGTGAATTTGGATTAATTTGCACAGATGAGTGGGAAGCATGAACGCCAATTCTGGTGTGTGCCATTTGTTGTCACTGAATGCAAAGGATGACCTACGTAGGAGCCCTGTTTCCAGCCGCAGGCAAGCCATTTGCCTTCCTGATCTCAGTTGACTTAATTTTTGAATGGGAACAAAAATATGTGCCCTGCCTGGCTTACGGGATTATTTTGAACACAGTGTCTGTCTTGCTTTCTATTGTATTCCTTGTGACTTTCTTGTGTGTACCTTCTGCCTGGCAAGGCTGAGATCCCGTACCTTTGTGGGGGAAGAATCCATGGCAATTCGAAAGTTGAAACCACTTGGCTCAAGAGGTGGACCAACCATCAACAGATGAATGGATTACAAAACTATGGGATAGGTACACAATGGAATTTTACTCAGCCAAAAAGAAGAACAAATCATGTCATTTGCAGGGAAATAAATGGAACTGGAAAACATGATGCTAAGTGAGATTAGTCAGTCACAAAAAGTAAAAAATCGAATGCTCTCCCTAATATGCGGAAGCTAGAGAGAAAGTGGGTCATATGAGGGACTCCAGATGAAGAAGGAGAAACCTTAGGTGAGCAAAGAAGGTGACTTAACTTAAGGTGATGGGAGGGGGGCACGCCCTAATGCACATGATGTACTTTCATGAACATATCAAAGTCAATCGCTAAACTGAACCTGAGAAGGAGGGAGGGTGAGGGAGTGGGGTGGGAATTGGGGAAGAGTTAAATGAGAGATGTGTGCATATATGCCTCTACCAGCTAGTACCTAACAAAGATGTATGATTACAATGCACCAATGGAAAAAAAAAGAGGTGGACCAAGTCATTGGATGGGTGGAAGGGCAGGTACCCAGCCAGGAGGCTCCCCCAGGGGGACAAATATATGAGCAGAGCAATGGACCAGGTGCGTGGCGCTTGACAACAGAGACTAGTAGACACAGAGGAGAAATGGAGAGTCCACATCTTGCCTAATGGCTGTGATCATTACTCATATATCCAGGTGGAATGTGCCGCCCCCAACCTACACAACCACGCACAGCTGTTCTGGTCTTTGGATTGTGGACCCAGTGTTGACACATCTTCGATCTTTCAAAAGAAGTTAGAGATCCAGATGTTGGCCACTAATTCAAAGTTTGGAAAAAAGAAAGAAAGAAAACATTACTCAGGCCAAACAAAACACATCTCCAGGCCTCCTTTGGCAATTGAACTATCATTATGTGGCCTCTGACCTCAAGAGAGATTTCTAGTAGCACAGAGCTGTGTCATTGGTCCGGTTCTATTTAACATTTTTATCAATGACTTGGATTAAGTTCTAGAAAGCATGCAAATCAAATTGGCAATGGACCCGAAGCCAGAGAGACAGCTGGATGACTGATTCTGGATTCTGAATAACTTAACAGGCTGAGACAGGGGCCGAGCTGCCCAAGGAGCTCTTGGATAAACAAATGTTAGATCACGTACTCTGGGCCAAAAGAAAAAGAAAAAATGAGGCGTATACAAGTACAGATGGCTTAACAAGAGCACATGTTCAGGGGAAAAATAAATGCCGTGGCGCGTTCATTGCCTGCAAATCAATAGGAAGCGATGGTGTGATGTGGTTTGCCAAATGCAAAGCGATCTTAGGTCGCATCGGGAGGAGCCGATCCCGGGCTGCCTGGGCCGCTGCAGCTGGAGCTGCGCCCTCAGTTCTGGGAAATGTTTGAGGAGGGACCCGGGGAGAGGAGCACATTTGGAGAACTTCAACTGGGAGGCTAAAGAGATTGGAAACTTCAGAAGAAGAATGGCTGAAGATGTTAGGACTACTTCCCTGTAGAGAGGGGGACCCCCAGACACACACAAATGCTGTTTGCTTCTTTGTTTGCTTTAGTACTGGAGATTGAACCCAAGGGCATTCTACCCTTCAGCTACACCCCCAGCCTTATTAGTATTATTATTGTTATTGTTATTATTATTATTTTGAAACTAGGCCTCGCTAAATTGCTGAGGGTCTTGCTAAACTGCTGAAGCTGGTCTCGATCCTATAAATCCTCCTCCCTCAAGCCTCTCAAGTACTAGAATTACAGGCATGCACCACCAAGCCTGGCTAGAAATGTTGGATGGTAACTTCTGGGGAGTTGCCATCTGGATGAAGATGTGGCTGGTTATTTATCTCTAGGTTAGTGCCAAGGGTGAGATGGCCTCCAATACCCTTCAAGGCAAGTGGGGTGGGACATGGAGGGAGGTACCCCAAGTGCTGTGTGTGTGTATGTTTGTATCATGTTGAATCTCACTACTATGATGCACTTTGCACCAATAAAAGTATTTTTTTTTAATGCCCTTCAAACATGTCTCCGGAAGGAAGTTAGTGCCCTACCTTACCCCTAGAGCCAAAAGTGGTGATGCATACCTGTAATCCCAGTACTTGGGAGGCTGAGACAAGAGGATCGTAGGTTGGAGGGCAGCCTCAGCAACTTAGCAAGATTCTCAGTAACCTAGCAAGACCCTGTTTTAAAAACAACAACAAATTTTAAAAAAGGCCTAGAGGTGTAGCTCAGAGGTAGAATGCCCCTGGGTTCAATCCCAAGCACCACACACACACACACACACACACACGAGCACGTGGGAGCAGCAGGAGGGTCATCTTTGGCCAGGCACAGGGTGGATGGAACTTGACCTCAGTGTGGACGGCCATCAGAGCAGCAAGGGACACAGCAGAGATGGAACACAAGTAGAGCTCGGGTGGGGTGGTGTCATCTACCTCCCTGCTGAAAGTCAATTGCCACATAATAAACCTGATAGGGCTGGCAAGGAGTAGCACATCAAAGAAGCTTGTGGACGAGGGGGAAGATGGTAGCGGGAATCCAGGAGAAATGCAACTAGCAGAGTGATTACAAACCATAGGCTGAAGCCGGGCATCGTGGCGCACGCTTGTAATCCCAGCATTCGGGAGGCTGAGACCGGAGGATCCGGGTTCGTGGCCAGCCTCAGCTACCTAGTGAGGCACTCCACAACTTAGTGAGACCCTGTTTCCAAATAAAGAATAAAAAATAGGGCTGGGGGTGTAGCTCGGAGGTAGAATGCCCCTGAGTTCAATCCCTAGTACCGCAAAACAAAACAAAACAAAACAAAAACAAACAAAAAAAAACAAAACCATAGGCTGAAAAGAGCAAACATACGACGAAGTGTTGACCAAAGATGGCATACTTGCCCTGCAGGGAGACAAGGAGACAGGATGGTAGAATTTTCAGGAATGTTTGTCAGAATCCTGGGCTTCTTTCTGGTGGGTGTCCTGTATCAGTGATGGAGGTACACAGTCCTAGAGCAAAGTCCCCTTGAATT
This sequence comes from Graphiurus murinus, assembly GCA_004027655.1. Taxonomy (NCBI): domain Eukaryota; kingdom Metazoa; phylum Chordata; class Mammalia; order Rodentia; family Gliridae; genus Graphiurus; species Graphiurus murinus. The sequence continues at coordinate 12,083 of PVLC010025098.1, forward strand.
CTTAAGCCAGAACCCTTATGAAGGGACTAGTTCAATTTCTTTATTGCACCAATAAGGAAACTGATCTCCAAAAAGGGGAAGTCACTTGTCTAGGATCCTTGGTAAATGACAGATGCGGAACCTGACCCAGGTCTCCTGATCCAAGTTTTACCATGATAGTCATGACTCAGTTTGGATCCTTCATGGGAAAGTTGACCTTAGAATCACCCATTCTGCAGGCTTAGAAGTGGCCTCGGTAGTAATTACAGTGCTCTCCCGAGACGAAGCCCTCGGCAGCCCAAGAGAGGGGCCTTGGGGCACGTCCACTCTGGTTTTTACTAATTTTCCCCTCGGGTAGACTGGTTTTGAGATTCCCCTTTCTTCTATTCCTTCCATACTGGGGGTCTTTCTTTACCGGGGTGCCTTCGACATCTTGCCAAAATGAAGATCAGATATGATCTCCGGGGAGCAACCGGAGCCTCCAAAGTCCATCCTGGAGCCAATTCCCAAATTGTCCTCCTATTCCTTCCTTTCCTCTGAAGCTCAGCTGGCACGATGGTGGGGGAGGTAGAAGCCGCCAAGGGCCATCTGTCAGGGTGTGCCTGGACATCTTCCCCTGGCATGGACACGGTGACATTGCTGCGCCAGTCACTGTCCCTTGTCTCCTCCTAAACATTGCTGCCACACCTAGTGGGAGGTGCAGGGAGGAGCTGGCTGCAGGGACAAGTTCACGCCACAGCGAGGACCCATCACGGTCCAATCTCCCTTCAGTGTCCACCCACCAGTGGCCACACCTCAGCCTCTTGGAGAGACCATGCCACCAGACAGAGGTCCACCAGACAGAATCTTTCTCTTGGAGAGTGCCTATTATTCTGTCGAGGTACGGCTTCCTGGAGTCAGAGCTAGTTTTTCCCGAGGATGCCAGCATTGGTCGCCCTTCCCCTCCACCTTCCTGCGGCTCAGTGAGTTCATGCTTCCCTAGTTGTGATTTTTCTCACCAAGTTAGGCAGTGGACCCTCTCCCTTCTGAAACATAAGGAACCTGCTCCCTTCTCAGAAGAGACTTGGTCTGGATTCTGTAGGTCCTCGAGATACCAGGCAAGGCTAACCCAAACCCCAAAGCGTGAGGGTCCTGCTGTCGACCAGTGGCTGGAGGAGAAGGACATTCCAGTGTTGCTGAACCGGGGAGAGAATCTCCGGAGTCCAGAGTCACTCCCTACGTGCCTGCAGAGCTAAGACTTCTCCAGGAAGTGTCACAAGCATCTGTCACAGCAAGAAGTGAGATGGCCTGTGTTATGGTTTGACTCTGGAATGTTCCCCAAACCTTGTGTTAGGCAAACCAGCAAGATTCAGGTGTGAAAGAGTTGAATCACAAAGACTTCAAGTCATCAGTGGATTAATCCATCAATGGACTGATGAATTCAGTGGTTTTACTGGGTGGTAACTCTAGGCAGGTAGAGTATGGCTTGAAGAAGCAAGTCACTGGGCGGTGTGATCTTGGACTGTGTCTGTCCCTGGTCCTTTCCTCTCTCTGCTTCCCTGCTGCCGTCATGTGTGCCAACCACGGACTGAACCTCCTAGTACTTGGGAGGCTGAGACAGTAGGATCACAGGTTCGTGACCAGCCTCAGCTCCTTAGGGAGGCCCTCTGCAGCTTAGTGAAACCCTGTTTCAAAATAGAGAATAAAAAATAGGGCTTGGGGTGTAGCTCAGAGGTGGAATGCCCCTGGGTTCAATCCCCAGTACTACAAAAAAACAAAAACAAAACAAAACAAAAAACCCCTTTACTTCTCTACGTTGGTCTTCCTAGATATCTTGGTCACGGTGAGAAAAAGCTGACCAATACAGCCTCTCAGTGAGGCAGAGAACCTAAGCTAGAGGCCAACCTCCTGGCCCTTTGTGCCTCCTACCACTTCAAACCAACTCTCCTGAAATAGAACAAAAAGAACCTTTCACTTAGGACTAGCTTGCCGTAGACCGTGAGTTTGACCTTGCTGCTGTCTCTCTGGAGTAGCCATGGTGACCCGTGCAGCGATGCCTGCTAACAGTGAGCAGAGGGACCCAGGCCGAGAGCAATCTTTTTTGACCCTACCTTTAAGGTGACCTTCAACCAGAGCTTGAGTGTCATCCTTACGGTGCACAACACCACGTCATTTTCCTGGCTGAGAGAACATTGAACTCACTTTTTACCCTTAGCATTTGGCTTGGTGCACGACTCTGGGAGAGCCAGCCTCCAAGAGGACCCCCACTGTCTCTGCCTTCTGATGTTTATGCCCACGTGCAGTTCCCTCCCACGTCAACCAGGGCCAACCTGAATCAGGCCAATTCATTGGCTAATAGGATATTGCAGAAATGACAGTGTAAGTACTCAGGCGAGGTCGTGAAAAATATCGCTGCTTCTTTCTTGGTCTTTCTCAGATCCTGCTCCCTGGGAGAAACCAGCAGCCATATTGTGAGGACACTCAAGGAGCCCTATGGGAAGGAACTGAAACCTCCTGCCAACATGTGAATGAATGAGTCACTTGGAAGCGGGTCCTCTAGGCTGAATCAGCCACAGCCCCATCTGACCTCTTGACCACAATTTCAAGGGGGACCATGAGCTGGGACAACCCTGATAAGCTGCTCTGGAATTTGAGACCCATAGAAATAATAAGAGATGATACACATTTGTTGTTGTTTAAGTTGTTAAATGGGGGGATAATTTGTTACACAGCAATAGCCAACCGATACATTCTCCATGTCCTGCCACAAAAATGCTCCATTTCTAGCCAGTGCAGGAAGAAGGAAAGGAACAGCCCAGCATGGCTCCCATTCCACAAAGAAAAAATCCTCTCCCACCAAACTTCACCAGGCAGGTGGTTGTTCCCAAGACACCACCCTAGATGACTGAAGCTATCTCTTCAAAACTTGACATGGCCTCTTTACCTGCCTGGGAGGCTCCTCCCTAATTCCACTGCCTGGTGCCTCCTGCTCATGTCTCAAAATGAAAATACGAAGAAAAGTTCTCAGAGTGAACAGAGCAATCCTTATGAATCCTCAGGGGCCTAGAGACTCCAGTTTAAGAAACTTGGAACAACGGACTTCCTACATGATGGACTATTCTAGAGTCATTGAAAGGGATGTTGCAGGGCTGGGGCTAGGGCTCAGTGGTAGGACACTTGTTTACATGTGTGAGGCTCTGGGTTTGATCCCCAGAACCATAATAGACGGGGTGATATTGCAGAAGAGCAATGCATGGCGAGGAAAGATGCTTATAATACACCGCTGACTGAAAGGGGGAACAGCTTACCAAGCAGCATGCAGAGCTGAGCACATATTACATGATGGAATATTTCTATTAATTACTTTATTAACAAGTATGATGTAGTTGTATGTACAAATATATGAATAATAAAATCCATCCCCATACAAACTTGGATATGAAAAGACAGACAGAGAAGAGAAGATACCCCGTCTTTCGTGTCTGTGGGTTCTTCTTCAGGGAATTCAATCAACCATAGATTGGAAATGTTCAGAAACAAATTATGTGTCTTTCTTGAACACGAACACATAGAGGCTTTTTTTTTTATTCCCTAAACAGTGCAGCATAACAACTGTGGACACAGCCTTGACTTTGCATCAGTTGTTTAAGTAATATTTTATGCTGTAAAGAGTTTGGGAGGGTTTGCAGAGGTTATATGCACATGCCCTGCCATTTTATGTAAGCGACCTAAGCATCTGCCTGTTTGGTTTCAGCAAGAGTAAGGCAACCTAGAACCGAACGCTGGCAGATACTAGGGATTTTCCTCTTTCTGTGCAGCAATATGAATAATTCCTAAACATAAGTTTTAGTGCTCTATAATACCCAAATGTCTCCACTGACTATGTGATCATTGCTTATAATTAGAAAACAAAATTAGATTTTTTTTTCCAAAGGGGAAAGAGAGGGCGCCCCTGGCTTAGGTAATGAGCCTGCTCCCTGAAACTGGAAGAACAAAGGCAGGCTGGTGCCCCTGGTTCCCTCGGGTCCCCTGTGGTCCCAGAGCAATGCCTGCCAGGGAGCCGAGCCCGGGTGCAGCTCCCACCAGCGTGCGGAGCCGCCATCTGGACGGGGAGGTCAGTGTCCTTCCCTCCCAGCCCAGCGGGCGTGGGGAGAAGGAGCGCTTGGGAGAGTAGGAAGAAAGAGTAGGGATGTAAAACTAGGTCACCAGGAAATGCAGGAAATAAACAGGGGGTTCCTGGGAGGAGGGGGGCGCTCTTTGATCCCAGGATGGAGTTAGAAGGACTGGATCTGGGAAGACCAACCAGGTCACGGTGACATCCTCAGCCCAGCACAGGCGGACGCAGCCAGAGCCTTAGAACTGCACAGCTGGAAAGGGTAAGGGCCCCGAGCCGCCCACCGGCCTCCCTCAGCCCGCGCCCTCCTCTCCCCGCAATGCGGCCGGCCACAGCTGACTCGGGCTGCTGGACCCGATGTCCACCTGAGCCACGCTGAGCCCTCGGCCCCATCGCCCTGTCTCTCAGCTCTGCCAGGTGAACGACTTCCCTCCAAGAGTTCATCCAGCTCCCCGTTATGCAGAGCAGAATGATCCGTGACACTTTCTTTTCTTTAATTGATCTTTTATAACTGATTAAAAGATGCATCGCATAAAGTTTTCCATCGTATCCCTTTTTAAGTGGACAGCATCCTTCACCACCACCCCCTGCAGGACTCGTTTCATCTCCCCAGGCTGACCCAGACGCACCCCACTTTGCCCCCCAGATGAACAGACAGGCACATAGCACACCAGACTCCAGATTCCAAAAGAGCAGCCACAGTCAAATCCAGCAGACTTTTGTTATTGTTGTTGTTGTTACTGGGGGTTGAAGCCAGGGCCCTCTGAGCTGCATGCCCAGCCCTATTTTACTTTTTATGTTTTTTTGAAACAGGGCCTCACTAAGTTGCTGAGGCTGGCCTCGAATCTGTGATTCTCCTGTCTCAGCCTCCCAAGTACTGGGATCACAAGCATGCACCACCACGCCTGGCTAAATCCAGCAGATTTTGCGGATGGCGTGTCCTGGAGTTGTCACACCTGGGCAGAGACAGCCAAGGGTCAGCCACATGGTCATACAGATACTTCTTCAGTGCCCGTGCCCAGCAGGCCAACAGCAGCCAGAAGGAGGACATTGAAGAGAAGTCTCTAAACTCACTACTCCCATGGTCTCCCATAGAAGCCCCAATTCGGCAAATTTTATAGACTCCGTGTGTGTGTGTGTGTGTGTGTGTGTGTGTGTGTGTGTGTGTGACTGGAGATTGAACCCAGGAGCGTTCTACCTCAGAACTACACTCCCAATCCTATTTTTTATTTTTTATTGGAAACAGGGACTTGCTACGATTGATGAGTCTCACTACTTGCTGAGGCTGGCATCGAACCTGCGATCTTCCTGTCTCAGCCTCCCAAGTACTGGAATTACAGGTGTGTGTCACTACCTGGGATGTTATATAGACTCCTTTTTCCATAAGAGCGCTGAGCGGGCCTTGTCACTCTCAGCACTTTTCCTTGTAATGGTGTTGGTTACCTGGCTGTCTTCCCAAGTGAGACCTTTCTTACACTTTGATGCCCCCAGCGCCTAGCGGAGTGCCTGGATGGTGCCCACGCTGCCATGATTGAGCACGTCAGTGAGATCCAGGAAGGGATAAACTGCTCCCCTCACTAGAATAAGTTTTCACCCCACCCCTACGCTCTGCTCCAGCAGACAGACCCTCAGGCCTGCCTGGCTCTTCTGGTGATGAGAAAGCTCGTCCCAGGCTGGCCCCGCCATTTGACATCCGGGCATTTTCTCACGCCCAGCAGAGCTGCAAACTGGGCAAATTGCTTCTCACGGTTAAGTCTTCCTGATGTGTATGTGTCATGCCCAGAAACCCATTATTTTCATTTTAGTACAATCTTACTTTCCCCCTCCCTACCTGTATCCCAAAGAGGTACCCAGTAGGTCCAGGAGGTTGGCATCGTGTTGACTTCAAATGCATATAGCACTGCAACCATTTCTAAGGAAGAAATCCAGAAAGCCAAGGCAAACGTGGCTGCCCTTGGCTATTGTTTCTCTTCAGGGTTGGATTGACAAATAATAAAATTGAGAATAATCGGCACTCGGACTGTTTCCTTCTGAGGTTTACTTACCATAAGGATCTGGGTTTATCCCAGGGATTCACAGAGGGGAAGATGTCCCTGGACCTGGGGTGGTAGAAGGAGGAGGAGTTTTGAAGTCAAGTGACCAATGTCTAAATTTCCTGCTCAGGCACCTGGCTGTTAGCTTCTCTGAGACCATCTTTTCCTCTGTCAAAGGGAGAATGGTACTGATATCTCAGTAATGTTGAGAGAATTCAAGGGGCTAATAACTGCAAGTTAAGAATAAAATATGCCCCTGAGTTCAATCCCCAGTACCGCAAAAAAAAAAAAAAAAAAAAAAAAAAAAGAATAAAATATGAAGGGGCACGAGAAAACTTTTGGGAGGTGGCAGATAGTTTCTTGATTATAGCTATGGTTTTGCTATGTTAGGTCTTAGCAAATTGTTTATTTTAAATACATACAATTCATTTTATGTATTCTTAAGGTTATATGCAAGGTTCTAGCAAGACATTTACTATAATAAAATATAAAAGAAGTATTCCTGAGGATGGCCAAAAATACTAGCATATCAAATCCAAAAATACATGACAAAAATTAATAAAGACTAAGTAGTAAGTATTACTTGACATAGAAATTACCCCAGTAATATATTTCTTTTCTTTCTTTTTCTTTTTTTTTTTTTTTTTGTGGTACTGGAAATTGAACTCAGGGGCATTTTCCTTCTGAGCTATACCCCCAGCCCTATTTTTTATTCTTTATTTTGAAACAGGGTCTCACTAAGTTTCTGAGTGTTATAGAAATGTTATATTTCTATAACATTAAAAAATCTAGGTATGTGAATCAACCTATTTACAACCATATGACTTTAGTATATGCAAAATAAAATAGTCAATAAATTTGACATCTAACAAATCAGTAATATAGAAGAACTCCTCCATCGAATAATCTTATTTTATTTATTTATTCCCCAAACAATACAGTGTAACAACTATTTACATAGCATTTGCATTGTATTAGGTATTATAAGCGGTCTAGAGATGATTTAAAGCATACAGGAAGATGTGCACCGGCTTTATGTTAATACCATGCCGTTTTACATAAGGAACCTGAGCATCTGTGTATGTGGGCACCTAGAAGGGTCCCTGGAACCCGTCCTCTGGGGAGAGAGGGGGACAACTGTATAGATTTAGCTTACTCACATGCCTGGGACATGCAAATATGCAAATGTTGAATTAACTCCACCTTCCTTCCTTGTCTGCAGCTAATAGGCCACAGAAGATTATGGCCTTTGTATTAGTTAGGTCAACACTATTCTCCTAAATATTTTTACCTTGTGTAGGGATGCGTCTTCTTCTTTCCTTGCATCTAGTAGTGGAGAAAGAAGGCTTTCTTTAGACATAGGGAAGTCGTAATGTTTACCACTTGAGAGAGGTATGCAGTGGGTAGAAGAATGTTTTGGGTAGGGAAAGGCAGAATTTTTAGATAGTGATATTGTTTTTTATATTTAGAACAATTTAGCGAGGCAGGCACTGTTATTATCTACATATTACAGCTAAGGAAACTCAGGCACGAAGCTAAGTCAACTTGCTCAGAATCACACAGCCACTGAGGGATGGAGCCCGGATTTAATCCAGGTCTGTTGGATCTTATCATCCAAGCTCTTTCATTCCACAAGGCTGCATCATTCCAAAAAAGATGGGGAGTTGTATTCTTTTTAAAGATCTTCAGAATACCATATAAGCAGAGAGAACAGTCAAGCTGGTCAAACTGGCAGATAAAAAACAAAAACACTAAATTTGAATCCAAATAATCCCCAGTCTAACATTTCTACCTGAGTGACTTTAACAAGCTTCTGAGCCCTCCCGACCTGTTATTTCAATTGGTAGAATGATAACCATAGAAATTCCAATTTTACAGAGTCATTCTGAAGATTATCCACTCATTAACTCATTCAACAAATATTTGTTGACTGACTATGATATGGCAGGTACTGTACTCCTGGGGATTCACAGAGCAAACAAAAATCCAGCCTTTGTAGGCCTAGAAGTGGTGGCACCTCGGAGGTGGTGAGCACATCCAGAGCTCAGAGAGTGGTTTCTAACTCCACTGTCCAATACAAGGAACCAAGGCTCCTTGGAGAAATGGCTGCTTCTAGGGTTTGGGCAGAATATATCCAAAGTGAGCTCAGAAGACCTTATAGTGCCAGAGAGTAAGAAAGTCCTCAAAGAACAGAACAACGGATCTGTAGGAGCCCACCTGGAAAAGTTCACCATAGCAGAAGCTAGAGCAATTTGAGTCACAAGACAAATGACAGCATGGGCTATAGTCGAGGTTATAAAATAAATATTCATGAGTTCATTCTGATACAAAAACAATTGAGTAATTTAATGGCGCAAAGAGACAAAACTCTCCTAGAGGAAAATTCTAAACACCTTATCTAGGTACTTACGACTGGGGATTACAGGCTGTTGTATTCATTTTCTAGGACTACCATGACAAAATGCCACAGACTGGGAGACTGACACGACAGAAATTTATTTTCTTACAGTTCTGGAGTGTGGAAATCCAAAATTCAAGTATTGTCAGGATTGGTGTCTTCTAAGACCTCTCGCCCTGACTTTCAGATGGACACCTTCTTTCTGTGTCCATCTATGTGTGTGTGTGTGTGTGTGTGTGTGTGTGTGTGTGTGTGTGTGTGTATGTTTTGTTTTTTCCTCTGTATAGGTGTACACCATGTCCAATTTCTTATCATAAGGACCCCAGTTGCACTGGATTAGAGTCTACCTTAAAGTCCCCACTTTAACTTCATTACTTCTTTTAAGAGTTTATCCTAAATATGAACACATTGAGACCCTCGGAGTAAAAGCTTCAATTCATGAAGTTGGGGGAACACATTCAGCTCATTGTAGCTGTGATTGGTGACTTGCTTTCAAAGAGTAGGCCACAGAGAAGGGGAAAAAATATAAGTCCATACAGGTTGACTATCCCTTATCTGACATGCTTGGGATCAGAGGTATTTCACATTTCAGAGTTTTATGTATGTTGGAATATTCGCATAGACTTTATGGGTTGAGCATTCTTAATGCAAAAATCTGAAATCTGAGATGGTCCAAAATCCATTTTTTTTTTCAGTGTCAATATTTTAGATTTTGGAGCATTTCAGATTTTGGTTTTCTTATTAGAGATGCTTAATCAGTGGCCAAGCTTGGCAAACACCACCTCACCCAGTGATCAAGGTTAACATCATTAGTGATAGTCATGTTGACCCTTGGTATGAATGCTGAGAAGGGCACTTTACGATCTTCCTGATGGAAACCCATAAATCCTATCTAACCATAAAAAAAAAAAAGCCAACTTGGATAACCTCCCCCCCAAGTGTGGGATAAGACCTAGTCAGTTCTCCTCAAAGTTGTCATTATCTGTCTGGGCATGGTGGCACACACCTAGCTAGGTGGGAGGCTGAGGCAGGAGGATACCAAGTTCGAGGTCAGCCTGGGCAACTTAGCAAAACCCTATCTTGAAATAAGACAAAAAGGGCTGGGGATACTGCTCAGTGTTGGAATGCCTCTGAGTTCGATCCCCAATTCTGCAAAAATGAACAAAAAAGCTGGTATCATCAAAACCAAGGACAGTCAGAAATGGTCACATACCATTGGAGACTGAGGCCATATTATCACCAAAGGCAGTGCAGGATCCTGCAGGGGACTGTAGTCTGGGTCATAAATGTTCCCGAGGGCCCACATGGTGAAGGTGTGGTCCTCCCTCAGCTTGGCCATTATTGGAAAGTGGTGGATCCTTTAAGAAGTGGGGCCTAGTGGGGTGTTTTAGATGACTGGGGGCATGCCCTCAAAGGATTGTGGGGTGCCAGTTTCCTTGTTTTTCTCTTTCATTTTCTGTTTCATTTGCCGTTAGGTGAGCAGTTCTCTATACCACTTGCTCCGTGATGTGCTGCCTCATCACAGATCCAACAACAGCAAGGCCAACTGACCACAGACTGAATGAAGCCTCTAAAATGGTGAGCCAAGATAAACCTTTTCTCTTTATAAGCTGATTGTGTCAGGTATTTGGTTACAATCATGGAAAGCTGACTAATATAAGAACTTAGGGGGAAATGAGCAAAATCCAATTAAAGTCTACAGTTTAATTTGTCGTGATGTACCAATGTTGTTTTCTTAGTCCTGGAAAATGTACCCACTATGGTTTGGATGTGTTCCCCAAACTTGTGTGTAAGAGGTTTGATTCCCCAGTGCAGGAGTCATGGGACAGGACTTCTTGAATGGATTGTTGTTATTGTGGGAGTGGATGAGTTGCCATGGGAGCAGGTTGTTGTAGACAGTCTACCCCTCCTGCTTTGTTTCTTCAGCATGTGCTGTCTTGCCCTCCCACTTTCCACCATGAGATAACGCAACACAAGAGCCCTCATCAGATGCCGGTGACATGCCCTTGGACTTCCTGGCTCCAGAATCATAAGCCAGAGAAACTTATTTTCTTTATAAAGTATCCGGTGTGCTGTATTCTGTAATAGCAACAGAAAACAGAGGAACAGAGTAGTAACACAGTAATATAAGAAGTTAATTGGAGAAACGGTGCAGGGGACATGGGAACACTATTATTTATATAAATCTAAAATTCTTCTAAAAGTTTTTTGTTGTTGTTTTGCTTTTTTTTTTTTTGGTACTCAGAATCATTCTACCTTCGAGCTACACCTCCAGCCTGATTTTATTTCTTACTTTGAAGCAGGGTCTCACTAGGTTGATGAGAGTCTCACTACTTGCTGAAGCTGTCCTCGAACCTGTGATCCTCCTATCTCAGCCTCCCAAGTACTGGGATTACAAGCATGCACCACTCATGCCTGGATTTAAAAAAAAAAAACTATATTAAAGAATGTTCAACCCTTGTGGATTTTTATTCTGGTGGGGAGGAGAGAAGAACCAGCGATTAACAATAAATGAACAAATTTAAGTAAGCTACATGATATGTTTAAAGGAGACAAATGCCCTTAACATAATTCATGCGTGGCAGCCCTGCTCTCCAATTCTTTGGGTTGAATGATGTCTAGATGAACTGCATTATAAAGTACATATAACGGAAGGCAAAGGGAAACAAACTGAAACTCACTGGGTCCCAAGAGGAAGCAAGATTAAAAAATATTTGCCACTGACAATCGGTGAAATTTAGCAACCCACCCAAGACCCATGCCTGTCTCCTCCATTCAAAATCTCCTGAGAAATAAGCTTTCTAAGAGCCCATTCTATTAGCTCCCAACCCTAGGGACTGGGGGTTTTGATTTAACACGATTTAGGAAGCCTTCTGTGGTCTGGCGGGTGGGGTGTCATCAGCCTCGGAGTAATCCTGCAAAGAAGATTCTGGTATACCCGTTTTAAAGGCAGGGCACCTGAGGCTCAGCGGTTCTTAAGAAGCTTGCCTACATGCGTGGAACGTAAGCAGGGCTGCCAACCTAGATCCTTCCCAAGACCCTTCAACACCGGAGACTGCCGTGCCAGGCGGTGTCAACCCATCCGTTCTGTTCTTAGTAGCCACAGAGGCCCAGCACCCCACACGCCCTTAAAGCAGCCTTGGCGGGCACCCCGCCCAGCCCACCCCAGCACAGGCCAAAGAACCCGAACGCCTCCATTTATGTGGTCCCACAGGAAGCCTGCGTTGAAAGCAAACACACACAAGGCGGCCGGTGACTCACAACTTCTCCCCCTCCTGCGTGCCAGTTGCATAAACTTTTCCAGCACATTGAAGTCTTGTAGAAACAGCGCGTCCTGGGAAGATATCAAGGAAAATGTTCCGTGAGCCAACCAGCCAGCTCAGCTTGGGGAGTCCTCGGCCCCTTTTTGAGGTTTTTT